>CM027876.1:16459409-16653188 GCA_016097615.1 Eucalyptus dawsonii
AAACCACTCTCCCGTTTGCAGAAACAACCACTTGTTTAAGCTCAAAGCTGGAGTGGATTACGTTTGATGTCACGCCATCATGTCATGAGAGCGAACTGTGAATGCTTGGGCTAGTAGTCACCGGCACCATATGGTATAAATCAAACCTCATTTTCCTCTTAAAAGGCTCCAAAAGAAGGTTCCCACACGAATTAACCCTTCTTCCTTGTCATTTGCCGACCATATTAGTCTAATTGTCCAATCAATTGCTATCATGAGACTTCCATATGCGTTATCATCTCCTTATGAGAAGAGCCAATGGGTGAAGAACTGCTATTAGTGGCTGATCAAACACACTTTAGAATGCGTTTATTTTAAAGAAATCTCAAAATTTGGAGAATACTTTTCATGATTGGTTATATCATTTAAAAAAATTAGTCAATGAATACTTTTTTGTCGATAATAAGAATATTCTGCATTTATATATTTTTATAAATAATATATTTTTGTAGATTTTGAATTTTGTGTGAAATAAATGCACTTTTAATGTTTATTTTTAATGGGTAAAACATAAGTTATACATGTGTCGTGATTCATATGCTATTTTTATTTTTATTTTTGGTCCCGGGGGTGGAATAAACAGGTTTGCCTGACAAAAACATGTGCATGAGCTTAAATTTCGGCGCTCCATTTCGTACTTTTGGCCTGCCAATTATTCATATTATTTTCTTTATTTTATTGTCTACGCTGACCACCGTTTGATATGGCTTAGTAATACCAAACACCGCCCGTTTGAGTGATACGAAACTAAAGTAAATTATAGAAAAATATGAATATGACATGATCTGATCGATACAACACATTATAATTTTATAGATTGACATAAATTAACATGTTTTCGACATAGCTCAATTATCTAGCATGTAGAATCAACACAAATTACCAGCGAGATTTTGGCATGCTAACTTACGGTGCTGACCCTCTTAGTTATGATCCCATTTGATGTTGCACGTAAAGACGAACTTAGATGCATGGACTTTTAAGTAATGTTTACATGTAGAAATCTTGGGTCATTTCCTAAGGGTTTAAGTTTAAAGATAATTGATTTATCTAACAAAAGAACTCTCATATGATTTGGGTCATTCCGTTGCAAATGATGATAAACTAAATTGGAGAACCATGGCACATGAGCATGAGTTCATATCTAGAGTGTTGGCTAGTATGGTGAAATAAGCTCTCTTTATTTTACCTAAAATGAATGATTTGAAAAATATTTTCTTAAAAATAATTATTTTTATTCTTTAGAATAATTAATTGATAGGGCAACATATTGGGGCGGCAAGAAAGTTGATCACTTTTGTTGATGGACCAAGACCACGGAAAGCGACCTGGCGTTCTTAGCCACGAATATGTTCCTTTCAGCATTAATTGATGTCAGTTTGCAATTTTACAGCTTGTCCAAACTTGACAAGAGGCCAATTAGATTACCCACTGATGTAATAGTGGAGCATTTATCATCTTTGCTCACTCTATAATCTCGTAAGCAAGCATTTGGCATCTTATAATCAATTACACCCAACCTCTTGGCACTTAGTCAAATATAGCAATCAGGCCCTTTTTTAATAACACGACAACAATCATATGAAATATGGCCCTAATATGTAATTGTTGATGCACAAAAATGATCAACTTTTAATTATATTCACAAGTGACAAACTAAGTCAATGAAGACAGTTTAGTCGAAATAATCGACAATTTAAGAAATTGACAACTCTCCCACAAAGTTACCAATAGGAAACATTAGTTAACTTGACGAGGACCTTAGTTGGGGATGAAGTCATCAATAATAGGATGCAATTGCCAAGTAGGGATGTTTTCAGATTGGTGACTTTGTGATTCTGAGATAAGATTAGAAAGTTATTTGTTCTATCAAATTCAATAACTATGTAACCACTAGTAATCATGGTGAATGGTTATAAATACCTAAGTGTATTCATCGTAAAAAGACACCCAATCAATCAAAGAACTCAATGTTTTTATGCACTTCATCTTTACTCTCCTGCATTTTTAACATCACCACCAACGATTGCTTCAATTGTTCATATATTAAATTCTTTGTCATTTACTTTCTTGTCCAAAATCAACAAAGGACCCAAAACAATTTTTGTTAATTTACTTATCAATCCATCATATTATTGAATGATATTCCATCATTTTGATTGAATTTTCATAGATTTTTTTGTTAATTTAGGAAAAATCATATAAATAGTCCATGAATCTTGATATAATGCCAATGCCGTCTTGAACTTTTAATTTATTCAATGCGATTTTTTAATTTTAGTCTAACGTGTAATGTCATCCTTAAACTTTTAATTTGTTCAATATTGTATTGACTTTTTTAAAAAATCTTCATATAATTTATGGTATATATTGAACATTTATCAACTATTGAGATCATATTTAATAATTAAAAAATTTATTGATGACATTGTATATCATGTTAAAGGTCGGGATCATATTATACACATTAAAAATTTAGATGATGGCTTTGCATGCTCGAATCCAAGTTTATGAATCATTTGTGTCATTATTTCTATTAATTTATTAATTTAACATAATAAGCTACTCAAATTATGTAGAGAATGTGGCGTGCTAGGTTTGATTTTATGAGATCATTGTGTCCTATGGCTCGCCCATTATTTTAAGAAGATGCAGCTAGAGTTTCAATTCCCTCCCGCTGGTTTTCGGCAAAAAAAGATACATAGGGGTCATTTAAATATTCAAAAAAATCAAATAATTTTCAGTAAGTCGATTTAATAATTTAATTGATAAAGCAATTAAAAAATAATCGAATTAATAAACGATTGTGATTTATAATGTATTGCCTTTAACGGTAATCCACTTAAGGAATAATTATACATATAGTCCCCTAAACTTTGGTATAATATATATTTTCATCCCTGAGCTTTTTGATTTGTTTAATATAATTCATGAAGTTTAACTTAATATGAATTTTTTTCCTCAATTTTTGATTTGTGTAATGACATCTTTAAATCTTTAGTAAATATCCATTCTAATCCTAAACTATCTAAAAATATCAAATCTTATAATTTATTGTCATAAAGCTAGGTGAACAAAATCAAAATTCTGAGGAATGACGTGCGTATTATGTTAAAGTTGAGGATTACAATGAGTAAATTAAATGTTCATGGTCGATATTTTACATTGGACCAGTAGGAGATTACTTGTGTCTTTTTCCTTATACTTGACGAAAAAATTAATTACTTTTCCACGCAAGAGCCAACCCCCCTAAAAAAAAGGAAAAAAATAAAAGAAAAGAACACCCGAGCGGGTCCCACCGATCTACTTTTGGTACTACCGGACCGTACCAACCACATGCTCCCGCCACACTTCCCAGGTGTCTCCCCGTCGTCTTCCTCCTTATATATGCACACACCGCCCGGGCAATATTCCTCCACAGATCATCGCCACCACCCCCATCCTCCGCCATTTGCACCCTTCTTCTAGGCCTCCCTAAAACCCTCTTTCCTTCTTTCTTCCTTTGCATAGCCGCTGGACTGCTGTCCCACCGTGTCCGACCTCTGCCTCGGAAGCCCGCGCTGAGGTCGCTCCCCCACCGCCGCCACCACCGTCGGCGACGCCCTCTCCGCTCTCCGGAGCTCGGCGGAGTCCTGCCTCAGCGTCTGGAGCTGCGACCCTCCTCCTCCTCAGGTGGTGGCGCGGCCCCCGAGGGCGAGGGCGGGTTCAGGTGCCGGTGCGTCGGGAAGGTCTGCATGGTGGACGTGATCTGCTTCCTCTGCAAGGACGGCCGCCTCTCCTCGCCTTCCTCCGCTCTGAAGGCCCCGCTCGCCGCCATCCTGCCGAACGTTCCGGGCCTCGTCATCCATGTCGACCCTTCTTGCAGGTAGCTCTCGTCTCTTTTTCTTGTTGGCTTCTGGTCTCGGGATTTTCCCTCTGCTGTTACGTTTAAAGTGCAGCTTAGTCGGTCCTTGAATGGACTCTTCCGTTACTTAAATGACTTCCGAGTAAATTTCACGGACGTTTCTGTGCAATTCATCTTCATTCTCGGAGACACTGAGTTTGTGTATTTTCGTCGAGGAAGTGTGTCTTGTCAGTATGAATTCAGGCCAGTGTCAAAAGAAGTATCCAGAAGTCGAGGTTTTTGTCATATGACACGCGTCTATTCTCCTTCGCCATCGCTTGTCACGAGCTCGCGTCGTCGCGTCATGATTCGGTGATTGCAACTCAGAATGCGCTTGGCTCTGGAAATTCAAACAGAGTACTCTGTTTTTTTCTTCAACTAGAGCGTAAGAATCCACTCTTGCGAAATGAAAGCTTGGCATTTTGCGAAATCAAATTTTAAGCCAAATTCTAGTTCCATCTTTGTGGGAGGCGTTACATTTGTCTGATTAATGTTTCAGAGATGATCCGTTCTCTGCTTCTTCATTTCTCTGTTTTTCTCAACAAGAATGAAAGAATCCACTCGTGCAAAATGAAAGCTTGGCGTGTCGCGAAATCTAATTTTAGCCAAGTTCTACTTTGATCTTGTGGGAACCTTTCCATTTTTCCGATTGATGTTTCAGAGATGATCCCGTTCTGTGCTTCTTCATTTCTCTGTTTTTTTCAACAATAATGAAAGAATCAATCGTGCTAAATGAAAGCTTGGCGTTTCTCGAAATCAAGTTTAAGCCAAGTTCTAGTTTGATCTGGTGGGAACCTTTGCATATGTCTGATTAATGTTTCGGAAATGATCCGTTCTGTGCTTCTTCAACGTCTCAGCTTGTTAAGAAGCGATTGATCTCATCCTGCAAGGAGCACAGAATCTAGTGGTGCCAATCGTAACCAGGTTCACCACCAAAACCAGACGGAAACAGCACCAGAAACCCTCGCCGACGCCGACTCTGCACGACGGCCGCGAGTTCTGCTGGCTCACGCAGAAGACATCGTCCGCTTCCTCCTCAACTCCATCGGACTGTTCTCTCCGATCCCCGCCCTATCCATCGACGATCTCGGCATCGTCAGTGCCGACGGTCTGGTCGCCGACTACGACTCCCCTGCCTCCTCTGCCGTCGGAGCGATGGCCGCTCCTCGCCGAGCAGACCTCCGTCGCCATCGTCGATGGGGACGGCGTCTGATCGGCGAGATATCATCTTTCGCGCTCGCCGCCTGCGACGAGACCGCCGCGGCCGCCATCGCCACGCTCTCCTGCGGCGACCTGCTGGCGTACATCGACTGCGGCGGCCCGCCGGAGGACCTCGTGGTGGTGAAGGCGAGCTGCAAGAGCGAGGTCTCCAGGCGACGATCAACGAGCTCGCGATTTCGCCGAGCAACTCCGAACCCCTCGCTGTCGTCGGACGAGGGAGTGCGCGGCGGCGACGACTCCGACGAGCGTGCTGCTGCGGAAGCTGGGGAGGTGCAACAGCCGGCTGTTCAGCTACTCGTCGCGGCTGGTGAGGAGGTCGGAGGCGATCGTGTGCAAGCGAAGAGCTCGCTCGTGGCGGTGATGATCCAGGCGATCGCGCACCGCGTCAACTACGTGTGGGTGATCGAGGAGGACTGTAGCTTGATCGGGATCGTCACCTTCTACCACATGCTCGAAGTTGCTGGGGAGCATCTGGAGAACTTGGCTTGAACAAGCCTGTAGAAACAAGAAAGGTTCTTTTTTTTTTTTATTGTTTCTTCTTCTGTGCTTGAGCTTATCTATTGATCAGGTAGGTTTGAGTGATCCTTTAAGACATTTGGAAAGTGCAAGTGGGTTTTTTAGCTTTTCGTGGCTTTTTGATCGTTTGAGAGGAAGGACTGATAAGTTATTAGGTCTTTGGATTGTATGGTTATTGCTAAAAGTGTTTGCTTTTCCCATTGTGATGGACCCAACTTCTGCTTTTCATCAATGTCTTTGGACTTTGGATAATAATTTGTTGGTGTGTCGGTTTAGACAATGACGGATTAGGTGATCTTGACCTTTGTCACGATCTTATCGTGATCCTGTTTGAGATCTTACCCGATGCGTTAGGCAAATGAGGTGCTGAGGTCAATTTGGATTTTCGGAAGAAACAAAGAAAGGGCAAAGTACCATCACCGGGGGGGTCTATGGCGCAATGAGTCGCCCTCATGTGCCCTCATGTGCCCTCATGTGCATGGGGATGCTGGAGGATCTTGGTTTGTCCTTTGTGGATTGATAGTCGAGACAGCTTATCGATGGATCCTGGTCTTTTCGTTGGTTGGGTCCAACCGTGCTGCTGGATTCCATCAAGAGGGGTGTTCTATTTTGACAAAGATCAAAGCTGGATTCCACTGTCATTAAGTACACGTTGTGATTCTGAAGGTTTAAAGACGCTGAAGATGCAATTGCACGACGGGAGAATGTCTATGGGTCGTGCTTCGATGAGATTTTCAGGGCTCAAGCACAGGCATTTTCAGCTGAATGACTTCTTCGATGAGTTGGGTCATGGTCGAGGCAAGAACGCTTATCTTACCTCAATCGTATAATCTATGTTGAGGCATTTTGCAAGCCTTCCTGTGTCATGAGCTTAGAATGCCACTTGCAGAAACCATTGGCATAACCGAACTGACTTGAACTTCACTGGGGACAAATTACACTATACTTCTTCCAGAAGAGAGTTTTTTTTAGGTAGTCTTCGAGTTTGAGTGGAGTAACAAAGTTAATCTCAATCCCCAGAATTAACTTTCGCACTGCACGGTCGATAGCTGTATTATGAGTAAAGCTACGGAACAACGAATTGATTGGTGGCTTGCTGTTAGAAGTTTGATAATGGTAAACCAATATAATGAGCCTACAAGTCAGGGACTCGACTTATCTGATTGAATTCTGATAGAAAATAAACAACTCCTACCTAATCTCCATTCCACATCTGAAAAATCTGCAACTTTCTGGGAGGTTTCACTGTTTGTTTGTTGAAGGGAGCTGGCAGCATATAGGACAATGCAAGCGATTGCTTAACGTCCACATGGGTGGCTAATAATTGTTTCTTTAAGTTTGGCCTAACGATTTATCTGATTGAATGATTATAGAAAATGACAACTCCACCCAGTCTCCGTTTCTGCATATAAAAGCCTGCAACTTTCTGGGAGACCTCACAGTTTCTTGTCGAAGGGGAGCTGGCAGCATACATAAGAATGCAAAACTGAATATTTGGTGTCCACGAGTGAGTGAATGGTTTCTATAAGCTTGTTTCTTGCATTTTGGCCACTGAAGGACCCTCTGTCCTCTGTCTCTAACTATATAAGTACAGCTACTTAAGGAAGTTGTCCTAGTTTGGTGAAAATTTTCTTTTTCTTGTTTAATATTTACTTGTAATTTACACGTGTCAGACTTCATCTCTTGCGCAAAGTTAGTTAGCCTTGTTCAGTTCCAGGGTGAGAGAATTCGTGACACATAGGGCACTGATATTGTGTCATTCTTTGCTTCCTAAGGTAATGTTAAATTATTTACTCATTCGGATGATCTACAAAATACAGGACTTACAAACGTCTTGTGGCAGATGTTGATACCTTTTGATAGTAGGTTATGGTTCACTGCAGCGCATGAGTCGGAATAAATACTATCCTATGGGGGACATAGCATAATGTAGTCGTGCCTTTAGCTCCTTTTAAGGAGATGATTGTAGATTGGAAAACGATTGCTTCTCCAATTATTGAATTCGAAATGCTCCCAAATGAGACTAAAAAATCACCTCATTCTTTTGTTAATTACACGGATGCCGTCAGTGGTATTCAGACCCTTTTCGGCTTGTCTTGTATGGAGGATCTTACTCTTGCAGATTAAGTGCAAAACTCTTTTTTTCTTTCGGTTTTGCCAGGATAAGTCGTTAGAGCTGTTAGATTAAAATTTCTTGGACGAGTGACGAAGGTGGAGCATGCATATCTTCTCCACCGTTACTACTGTTAATGATGATGAAGTCTGTAATTTTCATTGCTTGAAAATCTGCTTCACTTCTCCAAGATATGGGAGTTGGAGAGCAGAGGGCGTGCGAGAACGAGGGTGGAAAGCAGTCATTTGATGTTGCATCGAGTTCTTACTCCGGAAGTCGGATAAAACAGAGGCAAGTGAAAATATGAAGAGCTGTTTATTTCAGGTGCGCCCAAACACGTCACATTGAAGGAGTTTCACGATAGCTCCTAAAGAACTTAGGTTGTGCCCCTACATATGCGCTTCACTTTTGGTAAATCGTGCACATAAAGCTTCCGCAGCTTTGGGAGACGGAAAAAGGGAGACAAAGGCTCAGAGGGAAGCTTAAAGTGATTCAATTTCATGCCCGCACCACAGTCGACACACTAACCTTCCACGTATTCACTTCCTACTGTTTGAGAGTCTACTTTACCTGTTTTATGATCCCGCAGTCATCTTGAGGATCTTTGAATCCCAACCAAACATCCCCGTCGTTCAGCCCGGGCATCAACCCTAATTAGAGAACTGGGCGTAATTATGTTGTAGAGCCTTCATGTGCTTAAAGAACGAATCCGAAATGTCTACGAGCAAGGTCGAAATCTTGGGACGTCGAGAAGATTTAGAGCCATCCGATTTGCACAATCTTGCTGAAGAAAACCGGGACTTTTTTTGAGTCTCTCCTTCCATTGTGGCTCGTCTGCTACTTCATTCAGTTCTAGACCAGCTTTCACCATGACTTCACCGTTTGCCATGTCAATCGCCATATCCTTTGATAAATCATGCATCTTCACTACACGTGAACCAGTACCATTGTTTCTGCTTCCAATAAGCAGGCGTCCACCAATTCATCCAGGTGGTGTGGCCTTTGTCGAGCTGTGCTTGCCTCTTCTCCTCAATCCCAATGATTTTGGAATCAGTGATATACTGAACACGTTTTCTCTTTGAAACTCTATGGTCCTCGGGGTATAAAGCAACCTGTGAAAAGCATTCTCGCCTAGTCAAATCCAAGCGGTGATAGCTAAAGGTTAATACTCTAAAGACATCATCTTTCATAAACTTTGGAGTAAATTCTAAATTCTGTAGCTCTCTCAATGCATTCCGCCACTGATGAATGTGCCTCTTCCCCCTCATGACTCCAGATAACACCACAACCGCAGAAAACCCCCACATTCTTTTGCGACTGCTCGTGCTACGTCTTCTATGTCAGGAAGAAAAGGCGCATTTAGGTTCTTTGTGAATAAGCACCAAGCTTCTTCCTCGGGAAGAGTTGTGCATGGACATGCTTGTTGCAATTCATTTGCTCGCAGACATCACTCGATCGTGATGTCATGATCAATTTACAACCATTTCGTTCTAGGGCTATCCCCAGTTCTTCCAAAGGTAATATTTCCAGACATCATCCAAGATAAGGAGGATTTTCCTACCCTGCAATGCCTCCTTCAGTCTTGCGCCCCAGCAACCCCGCTCACATCTGTCAAATCTAGCTTTAGATAGTTCGCAATATCAGTTTGTATCATACCAACAGTGCCTTCTTGCGATACACGGACCAAACAAGCACCATCAAACCTCCTACGATCTCGCACTATTTGATCGCGTATATGCTTCACGAGGAAGTCTTGCCCACTCCCCACTGTCCCCAAACACCAACACGGAGCACCTCTTCGTTCATCAAGCAATCCCATATCTCAGCCCTTTTTGTTTGAGAAGCTTGTCCCACTTGTTCACCTCGCTGTAATTCATAGCCTCGGGCCAGTTTCACATCCAGCGTGAGCCCCGTTATCAAATCTACCCTTCTCGTGCAATTTCTCCACTTGAGCCTCGAGGCCACGCACCTGTTCCTCCAACATGAGATGAGAAAAAGAAATGCCCCTCTTTAACTTTTCGTCCTAACTCGTGGACTTGATCCTCCAGCGAGGCTACACTTTGCATCAAAAGTCAACTTCTTTCTTCCTTTTCTTTCCCGATGTCTCTCTTCCTGCCCTAGTTCGAAACTTATGTCAACCTTCCTGGCTGACACCATTCCCATGTTTATTTTCAGAGATTCCATCTTCGCTTTGACTCCATTGACATCGCTGACCTTTTGAACAAGAGTGATGGCATTGTTGGCGATTCCCAGAATTTTGTCGACGTCCATTGTAAGACTGCTGAGAGCATTCGGGGAAAAATGTTGTCACTTAGTATTCTAGGCACGAAAATTTTTAAGCTTTCGGCATTTGTGTTGAATTTCATCCCACAATTGAGTTCCTCGGTATTTTCGAGAATTAATTGTGAATTAGTATACGAGGTGACAAGAATGAGACTGAAAAGATTCTAGAGAAACAAAAGAAGCTTATGACTCTGATTTGGGTTGTCTAATGAAATTTGCTAGGGGGAAGCTTCAAAGGAATCAAAATGACAATTTAGAGTGCTTATTCCATTGAAAACTTGATAAATAAAAATGATAAGTATATTTGAAGTTATAAAACTTATCATGAAAGTATAATTGAATCCTAAAACTTTCCAAAAATACAATCTAGTCTTAAAATTTGTTAAGTTGGTACAATTAACTTTCGTTTCATTAACTCCATTCAACTTGATAAATGGAAAATACTAACAAATCTTAGACTTCCGATTAGGGATTTTATTGAAATCGTCCGACTTAGGGCGCGCGTAATGACCCAGATTACGTTACAGAAATAGATTTTTATTTCTATTTCTAAAAAATTTTAAGCAAAAATTCTTTGTTTTGATAATAACACAAAATTTACACTCTAAAAATAGAAATTCGTTTGATAAACACAAATTTTTCTTTCTTCGGACGGCCAGGCGAGCGGATAAGCATTGATGGGCGTGGCCCGCAGCAGCGATCAGTAATCGGTAGTGGGCTGGTAGAGCGTTAGCAGCAGCGGGCGGTGCCAGTTATTACCCGGCTACTAATAGCTACTAAGCGGCGTAATGTTGGTGGCCCAGCGGACAATGGCCGGCACGGATGAAGGACCAGTTGGCGAACGATGAGAAAATTTTTTATTTGTCATTTACGATTTCAAAAGTAGAAGTAGAAATTTACTGATTTTATTTCAAACCTATTTAGAATATAAATCTATTCTAAAAATATAAATACGGAATAAGTTTATCGACAACATTTACTATTGGGAAAAGGTGCGGAATAGAAAAATTGTTTTTAGGAACAGAGATATGCAATTGTTATGCACGCCCTTAACAGCTAAACAATTCATCAGGAAATCATCAACCTTACAGCTAGAAAAGTCATCAGTTTCGTCCATGCAGGTCAGCTTCCTTTTCTAATCAACTCGACACGTATCATTTTGATTCTCTAAAATCGACTTCCTGAGGACTTTTTATCAGTTTAGACCAATTGGTTTGAGCAGCTTTGTGAAATCATATAAAAATCATTGCGAATACTCAGAATCTGTTTTTTCCTGATGTCATCTTACCTAATTAATGTACCTTGTGTTGATGTTACGCAATTCCAGGACAGTCTTGTGATAGCTCAGGAACTTTTTCCATTAAACGAGGATTAAGAACAGGAACTAACAAGTGGTGTGAAGGATGTGAAATAAATCAAGGAAAAGTCGACATGACAATTTTCCAGTACTAGTTACATGGAGAGAACAGGAAAATATATGGAAAAGAGCTCCAAATTTGCACTAATCTAAAGAAGTCTCACCTGGCAAAATCTTGCTGATAATCCTACAAAGGACGTAATGGCTGCGAGGAGAGAAGCGAAATTCGATGGTGAAGTCGATAGAAGAAGAGGGAACCTCGCAGTCGCTCTGCTCTTTTAAAGTCGATGCCCAAAGCAAAAGTCTTGAGGCATGGGGTCCCGGGAACACCTTCCTGGAAGAAGATTTTAGGAGACAGCTAGTGTTTTATTGTCTTTCCTGCACCTTTTTCCACGCATTCACTTTGCATGAACTTTCCTTGCAAAATTGAGCGAACCAGACAAACTATAGAACAATCGTCAAGAGTCTTGCATGCACCTTCTTGGAAGAGGGCCAAATTCTTGGGCTCAGATTGGAGGCGTTTTCTTTACGCCTACAAAAGACTTTCATGTCAAAAACTAGTTGCTGCGTCATGCTGGTGAACATACTATTTGTAAAAGATATTTGAGACTCTTTCTAGTCCTCTTTAGCTTTTCTGCTTCATTATCATATCAACCCTCAGGAACCAACGCTTCTGGAAGACAGATAATTTTGTAAGCAAACGAAATTTCAGGGTGCGTGTTTGTGATCTCCTCCATCTATTAATTTAACTTGCGCAGTTTATAATGCGTGGGCAGCCCCTGTAGGCAAGGGTGTTTAAGTAACCAGCTTGTCTACAGATTTATATTCTCTCTTTTTATATATACATGATCTTCCTCTCCACGGGTTTGACATTTTAACACCCCAACCTGAGAACAAGAGAGTAAGTCATGTGCCACATCTTTTGTTGGTTCAATCCAGAAGAGAGTTTTTAGGTAGTCTTCGAGTTTGAGTGGAGTAACAAAGTTAATCTCAGGTGCGGCACAAAGTCTGCAATCCCCAGAATTAACTTTCGCACTGCACGGTCGATAGCTGTATTATGAGTAAAGCTACGGAACAACGAATTGATTGGTGGCTTGCTGTTAGAAGTTTGATAATTATTAACCAATATAATGAGCCTACAAGTCAGTGACTCATCTGATTGAATGCTATAGAAAATGAACAACTCCCTACCTAATCTCCATTCTCCATATAAAAATCTGCAACTTTCTGGGAGGTCTCGCAGGTTATTTGTAGAAGGGAGCTGGCAGCATATAGGAGAATGCGAGCGATTGCTTAACGTCCACATGGGTGACTAATAATTGTTTCTTTTAGTTTGGCCTAACGATTTGTCTGATTGAATGCTTACTTACAGAAAATGACAACTCCACCTAATCTCCGTTTCTGCATATAAAAAGCCTGCAACTTTCTGGGAAGACCTCGCAGTTTCTTGTCGAAGGGAGCTGGCAGCATACATAAGAATGCAAAGGTGACTGTTTAATGTCCGCGTGAGTGAGTAGATGGTTTCTTTAAGCTTGTTTCTTGCACGTTTGGCCACTGAAGAACCCTCCGTCCTTCGTTTCTTTAACCAAATAAGTG
Source organism: Eucalyptus dawsonii (assembly GCA_016097615.1). Classification (NCBI taxonomy): domain Eukaryota; kingdom Viridiplantae; phylum Streptophyta; class Magnoliopsida; order Myrtales; family Myrtaceae; genus Eucalyptus; species Eucalyptus dawsonii. The sequence continues at coordinate 16,472,418 of CM027876.1, forward strand.
CAGCTACTCCAAAAAATATTAACAATTAGCAGCCTAAAAGAGCGCATGTCTTTGGTGAATCTTTTGCGATCTTTGCCGACACGAAATAACAAATGATCGGAGGACTTTATGATACGTGATCGCTGATCTTCCGAGAATCTCTTCAGAACAGATTTCTCGAGCTGTGCACTTATACCGCACAAGACACCATACCCATCCTAATGTCGAAACTGAAATTCCCGGCTGATCTTCCGGGAAAAGAGATGCCCCTGTATCAAGAATCTCTTCAGAACAGATTTCTCGAGCTGTGCACTTATACCGCACAAGACACCATACCCATCCTAATGTCGAAACTGAAATCTTTTATCCGAAACGACGCGATTGATATTTTATATTTCGAGTAAGACTATCCTTTGTAAGGTGATGAAAACTTGAGAATCCAAATACACAGTGAATGGCATTTATCATCATAATTAGAGTCGACTCGCACGATTGGTGTCCAAAAAGAAAATTATGTTACCACACTCCACGAGCAAGAACTGCCAAACGTTCACCTGACCTCACAAGTCGACCAATGATGAACGAGTGGGTTTGTGAAAATCGAAGTGCCAGAACTTCCTGCGGCTGTTGCTCTGCCTAAAATCATCAAGATCCCTTTCTTTCCGAGAGGGATCGCCTAAAATGTACAGAAGACGATTACCATTTGCTCTCTTACTCTCATCTTAATCAGAGACCGGAATTTATAAACACGGATGCAACGGCAAGTGACGCAAAACCTGGCAGCAGGCTTCATAAATGTAAAAGAGTGGCTTAGAAGCATAATGAGCCGAAAGCAACTACAAGTGAGTATTTCGTGTACAGCATCTTTTTTAGGAGACAAGATTGGCCCCATAAGTTCCTCACTGGAGCTTTATGCAATTCCACTAAGGACATCAAACATCTCATCTAACAAACTTAAATACAAAAAAAAAAATCATTAGTTTCCACAATTGTGGTGCCAGAGTCTTACTCCATTCCAGAGCTGCAGCCTGTTTCATCCACTGTTTGTTGGACAAATATCTCGGTCGGTTCCTGGCAGGCTCTCAGCATGTCATGCCCGAGTTGTGCCCTCTCATTGTCTCCGAACCCAAACAACCGCCCTTTCCTAGTTATTGCCACTGTGTGGTACAGACCGGTACTAATTTGGGAGATGTGGTGTGTTCTCAGGCTGTCGAGGATTGTTGGCCTCATGACTTTATCGGATGGTCCTCTGTCTGTAAACCCTAGGCTGCCAAATGCCATCCATCCAAAACCATACACGTAACCATGCTCCTCCAAGACGAAGGTTTTCCTCTTTCTTGCACAGACCTGCAAGTGAATAAACCAGCATTGGAGACTGACTACTGTTTGGGTTTCCCTTTCTACACCTCGTTCCTCTTTCGGAATAGGAATAAGGAAAGAATGGAAACGGCAAAATAAATCCTAAAGAACCATTATGCTATGATTATCAAGGGAAAAAAAATAATATGAATCAGCTAATAGCAAAAAATAAAGAAAAAAGTCCCTACTTATCCCTGATTTAACAAGGTTTCATATCCTGCCCCAGATTTGATCACATAAAGAATATAAAGAATCGAAAAGCTCCTCAAGTTCCTCTTAACTAAATGCAGACTGTCATATCTAGTAATCGCTGCATGCCACTTTATGTATAGTTTTGGGCAACTATTTTATCAAAAAGGCTGTCGAATCTTGCCAACTTGGGAAGCTCTTCTCATTTTGGGATGATAAACCTCAAAAGAAATGTTACACACTGACCTGTACCGTAAGATGGCCCTTTAAGCTCTCTACAAGTTCTGGAGTAGTTTTATCAATCTCATCTCCATGGCCTAGAGCACCACAATAACCTTTGCCCCAAGTGTAAACCTGATTCAGCCATTCAATTTCAACACCATATTGATGCCTTTGGCATGAAATAAGAAAAAGAAAAAACAAGAAAAAATATATATAAAAAGGCACATCATTTTTCTTTTTCTTTTTATTTGCTAGGAATCAAAAACGTGTTTCCAATTCAGCATACGAACTTACAAGTCCATTAGAATCCAGCGCCACAGCATGCTCATCACCTGCAGAAACGTGCACCACATGGATGTCCCTCCTTCTAAAATATTGAATTTGACGAGGGTTGGACTCATTATGCTGCTCTCCATGTCCAAGACAGAAGTTGGAACCTGAACCAAAGAGTAGAGTGCTCCATTTTCTACTACAGCTAACACATAACTCGGACCAGCAGCAATTTGTACCACAGGTCCTACAGCTTCAAATTGTTCAATCATCTTTGGCGTTGACCTCTCCAGAGCATCACCATGACCAAGTTGTCCACTTGTGTTGCTGCCACATGTATAGACATGACCATCTCTTGTGAGGAAAACAGTAAAATTAAGCCCTGCAGCAACCTGAAAGAAGTTTTAGCTTTTCTCATTTTGCTTACAGTGGGAGAATATGTACTCAAGGATAAGCAATATAAATCATTGACATGCTGCATATGAATCTTTAACCATCTAGCAAGAATAAAACACACTTACCAACAATGAATTATCATGACAGAACAGTCAAAGTGAAAGATGAAGAAAATAACCAGCAGTCCAACATACTCAACCATTTATAGGACTTGACCATGTATAATTTGAGCATAAAAGTTACAAAAAAAATGTAAAAACCAAAACAAAATGGTTCAGATGAGTAAAGATGCGTGATATGATGAATATCGGCTGTTTCTCACTTGAATGAGATAAAAACTACTCAAAAAATTTCTTAACTAAATTTATCATGTTTCAAGCAAAAAGGATAGGAGAGATGTGATATGCACAGATCTTTGAGGATGGTTGCAGGACACATAGAAACTAAGAATTAACAACTAGCAAAATAGAAGATCCAACAATAGCCTCTATTGAATGAATAATTGATCCAGATCCTGAATGCTTTCTTCAAAACTATCTCCCCAGGCTCTATTTAGGGACTCACAGATAAACTTCATAGTCATGGGAGACACGCATGCATCAGCAAATAAATGCATTGCAAGGCAAAAGCAATCATGAACATGAGGAGGGTTGCATTTTCTCTCCTGGATAGATAAGGGAAGCATGGCATTTACCTAGACTAGCAAAACCTTCAATATCCAAAATACAGAAAATTTGGTTTGATGGATCACCTGTTTGCAGGGAACTTCTTTCAATGCTTCAACAAGCCGAGGTCTAAATATTGGACGTGCTGTATCTCTATGTCCACAGCAGTAGGATGAATTATCTCCACAAGTGAAAACCTATGTCAATACAAGCTTTTCTTTAAAATTATAGGGGTACCATAAAAAGCACAAAGAGGAATATCTAGGTAGCATATGTCATATCTATGTCCATACAAACTGAAGAGCTAGCATCACGGCAAACCCCACAGTAAGACATCAACTACTAAAATAGAATCACTAACTGGAGCTCTTCATGAGAACAATATCAAGCCCAACAAGTCAATGCAATAGTCTGGCTCTGTACATATAATAAGGGTAGCAACAAAGGAAAATCCGAGATGACAAAAGCACAAATCATTGACGATTTTTTTATTCTTTTCTCCCATCGATATCCCTCTACTTTCCCAAAAGGAAAAAGAAAATGCTAACTTATCTAGCCAGAGAAGGATGAAAAAATTACAAACCTCTCCAGATCGCATGACGAAAGCAGCATGATAATGGGAGGCTGAGACTTGTAATACATGGGTCGCATATGGAAAACTTATTGGGGTAAATGCTACACACTGTGTTGTTTCAGCACCATGACCAAGAACACCACTTAGACTAGATCCACAAGAATAAACGGATGAATCGTGGAGAAGTAATGTATGATATTTCCCAGTGGTAACCTGCATCTGCTGAGAAATTAAAAATTGATGAGCATGAATGATAACGAAGGGATTGCTAACAGATTAAAAATGCTTCGGTGGAAAGGGTGGGGGAAGACTACAAGATTCTTCATCATTCTTCCCCCAAATGACAGAATTTATATCGAATTGAGTTTCTACCAAAATCATTCTTATGATGGTGTATATGATTACAATTTGAGTCATTCCACATTCCGCAGGTAAGAACTCACCAAGTAGACAAATAGCACAAATGATGAGACTCACCGACACGATCATTTCAAGCACTGTAAATTTTCTTTTTTAATACAATTCAATATTAAGGGGAAAGGGAGAAAAAACATATCGGTAGGCCATGAAACATATAGGGAGGTGAATGACAAGGAAAATTTCTATCGGAGTCTTACTAAACTAAATGCCTGAAGTATTGTAATTCAGAAATTTTTAAGCTTCAGATAATTGAACAACGATATCTATAAGTAAAACCAAATGGAGAGACGAGCTAATTAATCTCTACTTAAACCCTCTATTAACTTCACTATCCAATAAAAGCATTAAAAAAAGTACATCACCAGTAAATTTTTTGATCACAATTATATAGCAATCAAATGGCTATCTGTTAAACTCGTCAAAACAAAATTAATTTCCTTAAAAATCGAAGAACTATAGAAACATACGTTGCCAGAGGATGTCTCAACCATGTTGGAGGATTGCTCCACAGATTGCAGGAACCTCAAAAGCCGCTTCCAATTGCCACCACATCGATCAAAGATCTCCTTTTTCAATTTCACACTCATTGAGGAATATATAGGATGAGAACTGCAGAGCTGAAACGCAGCGAGCTCCACGAGCGATCGAAATTTGCTGGGGTGCAGCCCATGACTACCCCCGAAAGTTCTACAGGTCAATTCTAAGAAAACAAGATCAACCGAACTGAGCCGGCCACAGCTCAGAATCTCAAGAATCAAATGCGAGGGCAAATCCTCAATCGAGATTGACCTAAACCTATCACCCATTTCAACCCCACAAAAAGTCAAACTAGACGGGTAAGTTAAAATGACCCCCCCAATCAACTGGTAGAAAAAAAGTGGAAACAAGAACAGAGAGCCAGTGGTACCCGCCGGGAAAGTGTCAAATTTTCAGGCGACATCTAAGGCGATTGAAGCAACATATGAAGAAGACATCCAAGGGAAGGAAAACGTAGGAAATTGGGTAGAGCAGAGGGGGCCTGGACGAGAAATGAATAGGTGGTCGGAACGATGGTTGTGAATAAAACATCAGAAGAGAGAATTCAGGCCGAGAATTCAGGCCCCGAATCACCACCTCCGAAGAAAGAAATTACAGATCTTCACCTGCAGGAAGAGAGAGAATTCGACCAAAATTCAATCAAACTCCAACACCCAATTGCGTTCCGGCGAGCTAATCAATCCAATAAGAACAGAATCACAACCCAATTGGGGGGGAAGGGGTAAAGAAAAGGTGGGAAGTAGCCAAAGGCGGAATCTTTAACCTCAGAAAGGCGAAAACGGTGGGCTTTTTCTCTCCTTCTTCCCCCCACTCCTCCACCACCGAAAAAGAACGAAAGATGACGAATGCGTGGAAGGGTCACATTTAGTTTTGCTTGCTTTTGTAGCTTGGAAAGCGAGGGGGCGGAATGGAATCGAAACGCAAAGCGCTCGATGACGGGTTCTCCACTAAATGAGGAAAAGCAAAAATCGCTCCTTTCTTTATAGACGGGGGCCAATTCGTCCCCTTCGCTGTCGCACTACCTGCTCTCTCTCCCTCCCTCTAGCGGAAGCTCGCAGCACTGTCAATGGCGACTTTCTCTCTCTTGACCTTTTTAGAGAGAGAGAGAGAGAGAGAGTCAGGGCGTGGGAGGAGAAACCGGCGCCATTTCATTTTCATTTTTCACTTTCCTTTTTACTGTTTTTTCTCGTTTGATGAGAATTCGTGAACTTGTGGGGATTCGACTGATTGCTTTTGTCTGATTTCGGCGATCGTTCGCCTCGGTGGAAGCGCCTGGAGCCGCCACGTCAGCTAGGACAGCATCATATTCGCGTCACTCGGTCGGGGAGGGCGTTGCCACCCCACGCCGGACGGCGTGGGGGGTGGCCTGGCCAGCCCCCACGCGCGGTCTTGTTTTACACAGTTTCACTTGATATGTTATGACATGATTTTTTCACCCTTCAATTCTATTTGATCTCTTAAAAAGGTCTCTTTTTTAAATGTAAAGTAACCCTTAAAGTGGCTTCAAATTTCCCACCACCATAACAAAATGAAAAAAAAAAAATTATATTTTCGAAGATTTGAGATGGGTTTGAGGTTATTTGTACAATTCTTAAAGCTCAGAAATCAAAAAGAAAATTTGTACTCTCTAGAAGCTTCATTTATGGAAAGGAAAAGTACAAAGCTCATAACAAAATAAATAAATAAAAATTCGAAAATTTGAGATGGGTTTGATATTATAATATTTATACAATTCTTAAAGCTAAAAAATTCAAAAAGAAAATTTGAACTCTCTAGAAGCTTCAGTCACGGAAAGGAGAAGAACAGAGTTCGTGGCCCTCTCTCTCTCTCTCTCTCTAGCTTGCTTACTCTGTGTACCCTTGTTTTATTTCAGCCGGACCGAGTTCATTAACAACCAATCTTAAGCAACAAGAGAATGCGAAGCCTCGGGCGTGGTCAATGTCTTAACCACCAATTAAACTTGCAACCTAAAACAAACAAAGAATTCATCATAACCAAAGATCAGATCAGATCAGTTTAGACCCCTGTCGAAAAGAGTTATTCGCCATCGTTGGTAGGTAGTGAACGTGAAAACCACTAATTGGAAGCGACTTCTGATTTGTCTGACACGCCGGGATTCGCATATGTACTTATGGGTTTGCTTGCTCTTTGGCTAGGCAATCCACATGAAGCTTCACAAATAAGAAAAATACCAACGACTTGCTCAGCGTCCAGATATTCCGACTCACAGTTCTCAAATTTTCATATATTTTTCTGGTATTACACAGTCCAGATATTAAGCAGCTTCCATAGGCTTAGAGAGAGAGAGTTCAGACAGAAAATAGAACATTCACTATTCCTAATACCTAATTTTAGGGAAATACCTGATTTTAGGGAAGATGCATCAAAATGTATGACTAAACAAAAAGAGATCTTGGTCTCTCCCTCTTTTCCTGGAGATGCCCTCAAAAGTCCACACAATCTTCCCCTTCTACATCTCTATAAGCCGTTGACCATGAAAAAGACATCTCGCTTCATATTTACGTGCTTGATGCCGTCATAAGGTATAGCAGTGTTGAAAACTGCAGATTGAAATGGCAACCTCGACCCCTAAACTGGAAATACAGATAAGAACCGAAGATTGGACTGGATATCATATAAAAGGACCCCAATTTCAGTTGGCAGGCACAACGAGGAGGATCATAATTAGAAGCAAGATCCATCAGTTGGGTCCTTGAGTAAGTCTTTGCATCTCATTTTGGTCATTGAGAGTTTCGATGAGAAGCGGAGGAGCATATTGGGCTGTTCCTTGGTGCTCTTCTGAATCCTGGCAGAAGGAAAGTATGATTGTGTCGATTGACATCTCAACCACAGCAAAGAAGAGGGTAGCCACCACATAACCAAGACCCCAGCAAACCTGCAATGCAACAAGCAGAGACCTGAATAATCATCATCTTTCACCGCAGGAAAATAATACGGATGAAATTTTAGCAAATACAGCGATATCGGTTGTCCCTACTAGCCTCTGATCAACTCAACCTATTGTAAGCATATAAAGTAAATTTCGGACGAGCAAGCACACGTCTTATAAATTGCTACTCATAAAGTCATAACATTTCTTACTACACTCGAGATATGAACCATATCACAGGCCAAGTTGCAGAAAGAACAGCAGTCTCAATCTAGACTGACAAAACTTAGCTGATGAGTTGAGTTATCAAGTGAATGCTAGTGGCAATTATTAGTAAATGCAAAACAAACAAATAAATACAGATCCTGTACAGAATTGAGCAGGTTTCAAATCGTTTATAATATTCATGTACCAATTGATATTATAGTTATACACGTACCACTACTGGTAACAGTGGGGAAGTTATCTTATTGTGAGCAGATCTGTACTTGTGTGTGTCCAACATGAGGAAAGCAAAGAGGGCACTTGATAGGCTGACGCACAATTTCCCCAGAGAGAGAATAACATCTCCTATCACATTAACTCTCCCTATCCGAAGAATGTTGCTGAAGATCAATTCCGTTGCTATTGCAGATGCCCTACAGAAGCTTTTGCCTGTGATTGCTATCTGCAAAAGGCCCGAATGGCTATCAAAGTGAACTATGCATAATAAAGAGTCATGGTTTAAATTGGTTTTTTCCTTCCAAAGAAAAAAGGCTTAAAAAACCTTACCATTATATAAGCATTGCGATTTACAGATTTCAGCATCCACTCGATGCACCTCAGCAAAAACTGAGAGGAATGGAATGTGGCCTTCCCAAAAAATCCATTCGGTGTTGATGTAACCGCTTTCAATTTGCGACAACTGACTCGAGTATAAAGCGGATTGATTCCACAAATGATACGACAAGGGAACCCAGAGCGATGGACCCAAGGCTATAGCGTATCAGCCGTTTCATAGAGGAGAACACTGGAAGAAATGGTACTTCAGCCTGCATTTGTGAAGTTACTAGAGAGATTAAAGAAATATATACAATAATATAACTAAATGTAGACAGATAGAAGTGGATATTTAATTGTGAGGTACTTAATCAATCAGTGTGACACTATATCGAAGATCAAACCGTACAATTGGTCAAAAGAGATGCCAGCCAAAATAATCAGGGTTGTTGCTGAAACAGTTGGAACTTCAAAAAAACAACTATTAAATTGACAAAGTGAGTGATTCAAGAAGCAATTGCTAAAATTTGAACCTGGCTAAAATGTACCTACAAAAATATGGTAAGAAAACCTTGACATGCACTCTAATCAGCATAAAACTTAAAAGTAATTAAATATTAAACCATGCCATCATCTAACAACTTAAGCTTTTAGAATGATTGGCAGTGATTCCACCAAATCTCACATGATATTAAAGCTAAAGGTCTTGAATTCAAATTTTTCTAGCCCTCATTTGCCTCCCTAATTAAATATGTCTACGCTTAATACTAGGCAAAAAGACTAAACTAAGTATAAGGGTGGCATTAAAGTAATTAAATATTAAACCACGTTTTCATCTAATAGCATAAGTTTTTATAATAGTTGGCGGTAGTTCCACCAAATTTCACAGAACTAATTATATCTCTATACAAGAACAGATTTGCCAATCTCTAACTCCATGTTCTTGAAAGCACTTCAATTGGTATTAATATGTAATTTTCACTATATAATTCTTACCGATGTTTCTCCACGAGCCCAGTAATATGAAGCTACAGAACCCGCAATTACAGTCGCCGAGGATGCTATGATGAATTGAGTAGCCCAATAACACCCAAATAGATGGAAAAAGACAGCAACTGCAATGTGAGGGGTGTAATGAACGCTATAACCACAGCATTGATCACAATTCACTTTTTTCAATGCAAGATTATAAGAACAGCAGTTGGAGTTGCAATTATTCTGAACAACTTGACCAGAACTGAACAGATGAAGAGCAGCCGAAAGCCAGAACATATAAAAGACTGCAAGGATAGCATATGGTATAACTGGAAAAATTATCAGCGCCTGCACTTCTCCTATGACCTTTGCAGCGACCTGCACAGGCATCAAGTACAAGAAAGCAATTTTAGCCGGGTCAAAGTCTGCTATCAGTTAAATTAAGAACCAAGAGAAGATCATGATCAACTAAGTCAGTAGACGTCAGGCCGCACACGGCAGAAGGTGAAACTTTTCAAAAGAAATTCCATTGTTTTTATAAGAACATCCAGGGCCTTTCCTTGCCGACAGTGAATAATTAGTTACAAGGCGTGTATGGTGCTCACATAGTTAAGAGAATAAAATAATTTAGTTGAAACTCTTGATGCAGATCAGCTCAAATTTATAGGGCTCAAAAAAGTTGTCTCCCAAAGTGCTCACCAGATGTAAACGCAATTTTACTTGAAATGTTTAAGAAACGCATGACTGTAGCTGGCAAAGATTGCATTTTACTTTGTCTCTTCCATTGATTAGTTTCAAACGATCAGTTCACTATTCGGTTCTCCATACCACTTATTATTCATTTGTTTCAAGATCTAAGACAAAAAAGGACTAACGTACATTTTAATGTTTTTAAATATCTCATGTAGATGTCCATAAAGAGCAGCGAGCAAACTTGAAGCCTGCCTGCCCCTCTCTCTCTCTCTCTCTCTCTCTCTCTCCAATCGATATGTGTAGCTATGGAGTGGAGAATCATTCAGTAAATATACCACAAGAGCTACGACTTAGGAAAAACTTGACAACTTGCTGTACTTTGTAAGCAGCCGCAGTACTTGCCTTGAGGACTGACGTTGCCATAATGATGCGGCGTATAATGGCAATTGAGGCAAGGATGGAAACAACCATTATGAAGGTCATAAGAACAGCAACAGCGCGAATATGATTTAGTTCCTGGAACGAAATCTAAATTGTTAAAGAAAGAAACAGAAAGAGCTTTCAAAAACCAAACGCAAATTAGAAAGACACCTACCCTCCCATATACATGAGTGTATGGATCATGCTCGCCAATGATTGAGGAAATTGCATCATTCCCAAACCATCCAGCTAAGAGTCACAGAAGACAAGTTTAGTAATTCAAATACTTCTGCATCCACATTATGCAAAGCACCGGAGCAGAGAAAATTGTAAAATAGAAGAGGCAGAGAGGGATAAATATTATTAGACCAGTATACAATGTGACATATCATAGGACTTGAAAGAATTTTGACTGAGGCCTGAAATTACTACAGGATCATTCTCATAGGCAAGACAAACAGAGAGGCTGCTTACCATATATGCTGAGTTTCAGAAACTATGTAACTCTTCGTACTATGCCTTCCAGAAACTAAAAACAAAATGCGCATGAGGAACGAAGTCCTAGCTCCTTTATGCTATATGCCACTTTATAATTTATAACCATGCCTGGCGCACTTCATTTATGCCTAATGCAACAGAATTAATATAACCCAAGGAGAAGAGGGCGACTGTTATGACTCACCTTTCAAGTAGTAAAACATTGTGACAGATATGATGAGAATGTTGAAGAGGGCAACGGTTATCCATGGCATAGCAGCAACAAAATGGCGAATAAGAAGAAGCCAAACGACTGACAAAAAGAGTGGCAGGAATCCCCACAAACAATCAGGACTGGCCACGATTTTCCGATATCAGCCATGTATCTCTACAAGTGAGGAATTTAAATGTGAAATCATTAGCATAAATACGTATCCAGAAAGCTTTCACGAAAACAGAACAAAATGTGTAATAGAGAGGTTATTGCAGCAAACAGAAAAGCTCTAGCTGGACAATGTAGAAAAATGTCAATGTACATTCTCTTACCTATGCATATAATCGGCAGGATTAACCCTAAGTAACATGGCAAGTAATTTCAAGCTGATGAAAAGTCTACACTTTGTTAAAAATCTGTGCCTGGAACTTCTATTCAGAAAATAGAAGGTAACATCATGTTTACCCAATTTTGGTCAAAGACACAGAATGCTATTCAGGTGCTTTCACCTCCAAAATCACAAATCCTAAAACTTTAAACATCAGCTAAGGTGTAAATGCAGTCCTTAAAATTCGTGATCACAACTAGCGTGGTTAAACATGACTTTAGAAAGTTACCATTGTTTATCATGTTAAATGAAAGAAGGCAGCTGATAACTAAAGTCAATGGGGAATATTGTTTTGAAAAACCAACACAATTCACAAGATCTACCGGCATTTATATTTGCACAACAAACAAAATGTGAAAGAGCCAAAGGTTCAAAACCTTTAAGACAGATGATCGGGCATTGATGGATCGGTGAATGGATCTGTCTATTACTATGTCCTCATTAATCTTGACTCCTCCCATTTGCTGCCAATGCCGCAAAGACATATTTGATGAACGAGCTATAAATTGGCAGCTCCAATAAACTAAACAAGAACATATGCTTGTGTCAAAGATACATCTAATGCAATAGAATTTTGTATAAAATGGGAGGAAACATATTATTCACCCAGTGCTATAAAAAGTGCATCGACTTATGTCCCTCACCATTCACACTTGGAAATATGACAGGGTAACAAGGTCCTTGAAGCTGAAGAGAGGTATTCCTCATTTCTGGCGTGAGAAACTCGAAATAATCGTAATACCTATCTATCCAGTCCTCTGTCGAGAGACGAATATCTCCCTCTGGGTAATCACAGACCCAGTTCAACGAATCATCTGATGGAGTAGGGCAATCCAGCAAGCATATACTTCGAGCATTAGCCAGGTTGAATTGGCTGTCCTTCAAACCACTCTGATACACTTGGTTAGGATTCATCCAATACCTAAGTTTTAATTCTCTTAGGCCAGGATTCGCGTGCTTGTCACCACATACGTTGCCTTTGTAATCCAAACCAAATGTAAGCCTGTGAAGTTCAGATGGAGCCACTTAGGCCAAAGGAAAAACTGAACCACAATCTAGGTTGAAAAGTAAACACTCAAGCCAAAGTTCAGCTAAGTCCGACATATACTCCGGTTAATTCCGGGTTACGCAAAATAAGTGACAGCAATATGATTCAACTCACTTCATGGCCTTTTCCCTGGTTAACATTGTTGCTGTGAATAAGTTAACAATTTAAGGTCATCATTTCAAAAGCAGACTCAAGAAAGAGGCGCTACCATAACCCACCACAACTATCTTCCAACTAACAAGAAAGAGAAAGAGGAACCAACATATCTGACCAAATGCTAACGAGTTTAGACCACTACACGTGCTTTTTACGACAATTGGCTCTCAGCAGCTCAGACAAACTATGAAAACCCAGAAAGATCGCTCATTTCCGTTTAAAACATCAGAAATTCCAAATCTTGCCACAAAAGACAGCAAAAATTCCGAATCTTTGACGCAAGCACGTCACTTTTTCCAGTAGCTAGTGAAGCAAAATGAAGTACCCAGAAGCGGATTACATACCTTAATGGGTTTCCTTGGTTGAAACCGAAGCTGGAATTGACAATCATGGCCACCCAGAACGCGATAAAGAACACGAGAAACGCAACATCCCTGCATTTCCTGTTGTGCCTGATGATTCCACCCACCTGGGTACTCCCGTCGCTCGACGGGTACCTCCCTATGACCGGACCCAGAGGACCCCTCATCTGTACACTGCAGACACAGAGAGAGAGAGAGAGAGAGAGAATGAATGGGGTTTTGGGAGAGAAGGGCAGCGAGGAGCGAGAGTGCAGTGGAAGCAAGGAGAGTGAGAAAGACAAGGGCCGAATATAGGGGTTTAAAGAATTAAGAATCTTTTTTCATTTTAACTTTTCACACGATCAGTTCTGTTCTGGGTTTTCAGACAAAGACTTGTGGTGTTTTCTGTTTAAGGTTATTATTATAATCTCCAAACCCATGTCCGGATTCTCGGATGGTGATGGAGCTGAAACGACTCGGCTTCTTCAGCTTCTTCAGCTTGGCTGATGAGTATTTGGAACGTAGTCACAACGGATGAAACGGGGTAGATATACATCTCATAAATTCTTGTTTGGAGTTGTAATTCCTTTTCTTTTTACATTTTACCTTTTTCTTTACATCTTTAGACGTATGGACTTCAGGTTTTCATTTTAATGTTAAGCAATCGAAATTTTCATGTAAAACTTCACAAATTTACATAATACAACCCAATGTTTACAAATTGATAAAATTAATCAATCATTTTAGTTTGGTCATTTCTCATGTCTAACTCCATATAATCATCATGCAATTACAAACACCAATCTAAATCCTACCACACGTACTATCTATTAAAGCATGGGAATCATATTCCAAAGAGAATCTATAGATTTTGCTTTATCATCTAAAATTTATATTAATTTAAATACTCACTTAAGATTGATTTAGTAATAAGAGTGTTCCCATGCTTTTAGCTGAGGAATCAATAATTGAGAGTTTGATTCCAACCTTAGGGAGTTCGGATTTAAGTGAGGATTCGTGCAATTATTGTGCGAATCATTTCTAAACAGCTGGCGAATTATAATCAAATCCCTAAATTAGTGAAAAGAATTCATCATTTTGGGTTGTTTATATACGAGAAGATAATTTACTCACAAATTATTTATCTAACAGAAATGGGAAATCACTCACTTTAGTGTTTTTCCAACCATTAATCTAATTGCCCCCTTTACTAAAGTCAAAAGTTGTTAACACTACAATCTTCAAAGAATTGTCTTTCTCTAAAGATTAATCGTACTGCTTTCTCGGTAACCGCATTGCACCCGTAGTCAAAAGCGAAACAGAGGTGAACGAAAAGCCAGGAGAGCCGAGAACGAGCCGGCGAGCCGACGGCCGCGGAGCCGGACATGGTGGGGAGCTCTAATTTTGATAAATTCGAATAAAATATCCGCCGCGGAACTCGATAAGGACAGTGGCAGGGGGAATGTTAGCGTGACCACAGTGTCACGTATACGTGCCTTTAATGGATTGGTCCGCCAATCGTGCTCAAATTCATCATTGGTCAATGATAACAAACCCAAGCCCTACGCAAAGCAAGCCCATACAATTCATCATCGGTCAATGATAACAAGAAGCAAGCCCATGCACAGCCCAATATCTTGATCAAGGTGTCTGTGCGGCTCTGGGCTGACGACTAGCTGTAGTAGTACGGATTGAAGCTGCAAAGTTTAGAACAGAGTTTGCTGATCCTGGTAGATTTTGATGTTCACATTGACCCCGATTGCTATGTGCAAGGGCCTGCACAATATACTGTGACCTGATTATCATGGCTGCGGTTTCTGGCTGGATTTGATGAGTTTGGTCACAACCCGATTGAAAAAAATTTCATGAGGTCCGCGTGGTGAAAGAGGAGGGCACTTCTAGAACTTGCTATAGGGGGTGATGGGGCTTCGTCCCGTGTGAGATATGGACCGATTGGGTCATTCGGTATTGTCATTTAGGATACCAGTGAAGCTGCACCCTTCCTCAAAACAGAGAACTGCCCATCCCGCCCTTCTCTTCTGGAGGTCTAAATGTCATCAGTGATGGCCCGCAATGATGCGGAAGAGACGTGATTAAAGGTTTTGCCGGTAATTAGCCTTTGAGATTATGGAAAGCGAAATGGGATGAATGGTTGTTGCTGTTGTGATTTTCTTGGAGAATTCTATGAATTCCACTTTTTAGAAAGATTGCCATTCACTATGCAGATTCTACCTTACGCTGTTCATCTGTGTAGTGTCCACTGCTTAGGAAGTAGATCATCCATTAGGAAATGGAGCAACCATAATGCTACGTAACGAAAACGAGCAAAATGGAGCAACTGCTGATATAATGAAAAGGGAAATTCTCATTTCCGCGGATATCACTCGCCGTTCTCACACTTTTAGGACTTGAAAAGCCATTTGCTTATGATGCTTTTGTTTTTTCCCTTCCACAGAAACCGGGATAGAGATATTCTGATGAGATGAAACTGATTAAGATTGAAAAGGCAAAATCATGCTTATCACTTTAGCTGTATGTACAAATCAAACAATGTCTGCCTACATTTATACCCTTCTGGCCTTCACACCAGAACTAATTTAAATCTAACCAAAAATTAGTAGCTCCAAAACAATGCGATGGAAGCTAATTAGAACAGAAGTAGACAGAGCATCATACAACAGAAGAGAAAGACCGACAATCGGTTGAGGGACCGGTCCAGCTTCATTTCTCGCCTTCTTATTCTACGACCACCGTTTGCAACTTCAGGATGGGAGTATGCATAAGGGTAGTTGCTGAGACTCATGTCGGAGAATCCAAACATCCGAGCATAGACCATCTCACCAAACATGCCAGCGTTCGAGCTGAAACTAGCAATCAGCTGCTGCTCCTGAGGTAACTGTGAATGCGAAAGGACAGGGTTCAAGCAACGTTGTTGTCCACCCGAAGAATACCCGTTGCTAGAGTTCAGACTCAGTGCACCGGGAGACGGCCTACGAGGGATGGCAATGTCTGAATCAGGTTTCTTGGAGTCACGTTCAGAAGAAGCGGAAGAAGATCCCCGGCCGTATAGTGGTACCAGCGTGGAGGGCGAGATGCCGGCCTTGCAAATTGGGCAAGTCTGATGCTGCCGACCCAGTTCATCAGATGAGCTTCGTACATCGAACCACCTATATAGGCACGGCCAACAGTACAGATGGCCACAAAGGGTGACCACCGGATCGGTCGCCGAATCGAAGCATATGTTGCAGTCGAAGCACCCATCAACACCGGCATCATCAAGGGTCCCGTTCTCCGAGGGAAGATTCACCTTCTGCTTGGAAGGAGCATCTCCGCCGCATCCAAAGCTCGACGCGGCCTCTGAAACACGTTGTCCGGCGACAGCCATGTGACGATCTGTTCTCGAGGAGAAGAAGAAGAAGGAGCCCTCTTAGATTGAAGTCGAGACGCAATGCGAGACGAGTCGGTCGGACGGCTTCAGTTCAGGGTTCAACGCTAAGGAAGAGAGAGGTTGTGCAGCTTTCTGGACGTGAGAGGAGGAGGAGGAGGAGGGGGTTGTTGATAGATATGAGACAGCTTCGTGTGCGCGCTGTGCATATATAGGGAACGAATAGCAGACGCTTCCACGTTCCGCAGACAACGCGTGCGTCGCGTAGGGTGGGTCCCTTGGTTTACATTCTAGATGCCCGGCTGCTTCCTTCCAAGAAGGGTGGGTCCCGGTTGACAACGTGGGGTCTGACGGCATACGTCCCACCTTTCCTTCACGCTCGTGGACTTTTCCACGTTAGCCCCAAAATTCTACTCGCGTCGGTGCAAGTGAGAACGACTCCTTTTTCCTTGAGTGCGTTGGCCTGGACTCTCCTTAATAACCTCTCCTTTAAGCCAACTTATCGTTAGTACCAACAAAAAATAAAAAAAATTCTTAATCGGTATACTCATCTTCCATCCACTTAAACTAATTTCATGTTTCAAGAAATCCCGAACAGGACACGCCTGCCATATTCACCAAAATTCCGTAAATGAAGGAAGGAATTTGTACTGAGCGATGGGATGTTCGATAAATGTGTATTTAGGACCTTAATTAACACGGGCCGATGGTAAACAGAATTTCTGCCTTCAAGAAGTGGCCTTTTCATCTAGACGCATGGACGCGTGTAAAGGGGCCATCTAGAATCTCGCTTGGGGTTAGTAAAAGTCTTTAAACGTTATGCGAAAAAGTCGAAACGAGTCGAGTCATCATCGGATCGAATCAAGAGCCGACGACCGTCCAGAAGGGCCTGACCTTCTAGATGAGATCGTCACGTCATCGCCCCAACCCCCAACAATTGAAAATGAACGTCGACTTCCTCTTCTGATAAGGCATGTGAGGTGGGTCCTTGTCATGGTCAAGTGGGTCCGACGATGTCCCGAGATTCAAGGGAGAAGGCCAAGAAAGCTGACGTGGGTGGCGCGACACGTGTCGAGATGAGGAATTTTTTGATGAGGATCAGGTTGTTTAAACTTTAACGAAAGGATACTTGGCGGCGACGGATTAGAATGGTGACGAAGGGAGGTCTAAATGTCATCAGTGATGGACCGCCCAGGTTGTTCAAACTTTAATAGGTCCAGAATTCTTGCCTATCAGATCGCGTTAAATGATAGCGTCGACGTTGCCGATGACCCTTCTCAATTGCATCTAGTCCATACAAAGATATCCCCATGGAAATGGTCCGTCTGCTTGAAGTAGGAATTATGAATATTCATTTGCCTGAGGTTGGAAGGACCCATTTTGTTTCGAGACAAGTTTTGTTGTCCAGAACTCCAATTCTGCTATGGAATTCGGCATTCGGTTCGGCATCTTCCATAGGCGAACTGCTACGCTTTCACTAGCTAGATGAAACAAACTGACCTTCGATGACAGAAAGCGGCGTGAAAAGCATTAATTGGACGAAACGTAGGATTGGATGTGATTTACCGAAACTGAACCGATCTGCTCTTATTCGACTCCGCTCGTCCCTCCTCTGCTCTTTTCTACTGCATTAAGTTTTGTACTGGAACGCAAAAATTCAGTTTGACTGTGTGTTGGCGTCTGTCTGGTGAAATGGCCAGCGATTGAACCAACCTGATTTTCAATGGTCTCAAAGAGTTTGAAAAGAGATTTCGAACTTTGAGAAGAAAATTAGAGGTCGTGACCAATGGGTGTGGCTAACATGTATGAAGAACTAGAACTTGCAGAGACGATGCTCGGAAAGAAAGGAAAGGAGGTTTACAATTGATTGTGAAAATTTAACTTTAAAATTGGGGAATTGTGTGGATGAGCTAGCTAGAAAAGGCGAACAGTTTGCTAGCAAGGTAGATTCGGTGAAGGTTTCACGCTGGGCTTGAAGCAGAGCAGAAGTATGAACTGCAAACAAGAGAGCTAGTGGGAAAGGCTTTCCGAGCAAATTTCGGTAAGTTTTGGGATTGTCTAATGAACGAGGAGACATACAGCATCAGCGCCTGTGGAATGGAGGAAGCGGGCAAAACCTATCTTGTTACCGATATACATAATAGGGTTCTGCAAGAGAGTAACATGTTTGATGTTGCTTGTTGGGAAACCGTATCGCAAGAATGCAGCAGACATAAGTTGAATCCCCGTGCTACTCATATGTCTAGATCCGAAGAATGAGAATAATGAGATGGCACAGGCTTTAAAGTCCGTGGAATGCATTGAAAGTTAGGAAACTTAATCCTGTGTCAAATGCGATTGAAAAAATCCCATCCGATATGTCTCATATGCTAGATCTGAAGAATGAGAATTTGGCACAGGCTTTAAAGGAATTTCAACTCTGTTCGATTGAAGAAATCCCATCAAATGCACTCCAAGTTCTGTTCTTCAGAAATCCCATCAAATGCAAGGCTCTCCAGATTTTTAATGTGTCTTGCACGGGTATCAATAGATTCCTAGATTCTGTCTCTGACTTGGGGAACCTCACAGCATTATATTTACAAGAACATAACGAACTGAAATATGTGCCTTCACTCGCAAAACTGACAGCCTTGAGAATGCTGGACCTCTATGATAGCCGAATCAAAAAGACACCTGAATGGATGGAAAGCTTGTCCAACTCGAGACAGCTTAATTTGGGTCAAAAACAGAAAATACGAAGGACGTGCATGCAGGAATTTTATGTAACTCTTGCATATCCAGCTACTTTAGCTGTTTTGCTGGACCCAAATTCAAAGTAGAGGAGTTAATGAGATTGAGGAAATTGGAAGATTTATGATGTAGGTTTGATGGCATTGGCGAATTTATAGTTCTTGTGTGAGATATCTGCTAGGTCAACGCCGGGTCCTGATTACTGGGAAATCCTTTTGGGAAACGTTGATTCAAAAGATTTTGAGTTAGAAAATATATTGATAACAAATATGGGCGCTTGCGTTGGGGGAAAGGTGAACTAGTCCGCCTACCAGAGGACGTAAAAATTCTGAAAATTAAGGGTTGTAACGGCATGAGAAGTTTTAACAATGTTGGGTCCTTAGATAACTTATGTAAGTTGAAGAGATGTGGGAAGTGCATGATCCTTTTGCCGTGTTCTGCTTCACAGTATTGCACCCTCTTTCCGCAGATGGGGTGTTTTAGCTCTTAAGAGGACCGAGAGAATTGAAAGCCCTCATTGCATTCTTAGGAGAAGAAGCTGTCATTCTACCGTCACCTGTGCCAACTCCTGGCAATGACATCTTTTCAAACCTTAGATTTCTCAATATCAGAGAATGCCCAAAAGTCAAGAAGCTGTTCATGCCTCTGTGGATATCACTCCTTTTTAACGCAGGAGATATTGGCATTGAAATTGTGGCAGAATAGAGCAGATAATAGCAGCTGAATTAGCGTTTAGAAGATGAGACGGACAGAAGCGGAGAGGTGATGGTCAAGTAAAGAACTAGCAGCATTGACTTTGACCAGGTTCCATGTGATTGCTTCTCACACTCTTCGTCTCCCGAACTTGAGGAAACCCACTTTGAAGAGTTTACTGGAACTGAAGTGTGTATGCAATGAAATAAGAGTCGGCGAGTCTATCTGGAGGGCAATAATTTGTGACTGTTACAAGTGAGAGAGGATGCCAATGAGGCCGCATCTTCCTCAAAATAAAGAATCTCCTTTCCCCCTTCTCTTCAGATTTTGTGTATCAACTGTTGAGCATTGGAAGACATACAGTGGATGAGGCGATATCGATACGCAGTGCCAACTCAATAGGATGTCTTGAAGTTTTGCCAGTGCCCACCACCACAAACTTGTATCATAAGAAAGATATTACACACCGTTACTTTCCGAAATGTGTATTCTTTTTGTAGTTCTTTTTTATCTGTCAATTTTGAAGTGGAGAACAAACAATCAAATGCAGGACATCTATGTTAAAACAGGAAACTGATCCCCAGGAAGGACATCACGAGGAGGAGAAACTCATGCACTCAAGTCAAAGACAAAATATTGGTCGTGATTTTACACATGTTGATGTTATTGCATGTAATTTTGCCCCACTACAACCCAAAAAATACGAAAGAAGATTCCTGCAAAGCCTTCAACTCCAGGAGTTTTCCAGGCCCCCAATTGGGACATAACTTGCTTCGCTTCTTCTTCTGTCACATCCTTTGTCAGTGCATGGTTCATATCATATCTTCAGTCATCACTTTAATAAAACTAGATGTTATCAAACTCAGAAAATTATTGCATAGATCAGGTGCATGGACTTTGAATCCATATCTCCTGCGGAATTTTGGTGGGCTTCATGCGTAATATTGATCAACAGGGCCAGAGTGAAATAATTCTTACGACAGACTCCTTACTTAATGATGTATAGCAACAGTAATCACCTCTGTCATCTTTTTTCAATATTTTAAAAGTTGGATCAGATACAAAGATTAAACACCTTTAATTCAGCAATAATCACACGCCACATCACTTGGTACACAAAATTTACCTCGTTTTTCACTCTCTCTAGTCGTGTTTTCTGTGTATTTGTTTTGTTAATGTCCTTGACACATTCAAACTATCTCAAGTTGCTCCTTTAATCGATTTGGTGTTTTTGGGAAACAATGTTTATTAAAATAAAAAAGCAATCAATTTCGAATGGCTTCATCGAAAGCTTTTCCAATTTTCATTCGATTTAATATCAAAGAGTATCTTGTTTTCAGTCTTTAAGTTCATTTTGAGAATAATCGCTCCTTGTTCTTCTGTGAAAACTGATCTTAAAAAGATTACTTTCGGACGTGTGGACTGTAGCTCAACCTAATTCATACCCCCGCGTGAATAGTATCTGATGTTGAGTCAGCCACCCAAGTTTCGATTCTCACCTTAAGAAAGGTATAGTGGGGGTTGCGCATGGGCTTAGGACCTTGTCCATGGGACGTTCCGACTCTTGCCAATTGTTTCTTTGCCTCAAACCAAACTGATCATCAGCCCCGAGAAGAAGTTCAGCGGAAAAGACAAAGAAAACAGAAGGAAAGAAGCTAAAAATTGCTTTAACTATTTTAATTAATCTTCATCCCAGAAGACTATGACTTTTGAGGTATCTGCACCCCATGAGCCCCTGTGAAGTAACCGGGATGTTTCTCCGGTGCTTCTGTCTGTCGCAGCAGCCAGTCCATTCTAGCCAGATCGAACCAACAGAATTATGGGAAGTTATGCTAGGGGCAGAGACCTACTCTCTTCTTCTCTTTCATTAGTGAAATCATGCGTCCCTTTTCTCCTCCGGGTATATAGTCGCATGTAGTTTTACGACATATGAAAAGAGTATTATGCAACAAGTAGGTTTTATGACAAAAGGAGTTTAGTTTTGCAACTGATGGTGAGTTATTTTACCAAAGATCAATAGTCCGAAAGACATTTTAATATAGTTTGTAGTGCTTGAAGTTACTAGTTAATGAAAAATGGATAAATGTATTGGAAGTTTTAAAACTTGTTATGAAATTGCAATTGAATTATAAAACTTTAAAAAGTGCAATTAAGTCCTAAAATTTGTCACAAAGTGTAATTGAGTTCTAAAACTTTTAAAAAGTGTAGTCAAGTCCTAAAATATGTAAATTTGATCCAATCTAAGTCCTTTTATTGATTGCATTTTTTAAAAGTTTTAAGACTTAATTGTATTTTTATGACAAATTTTAGGACTTGATCAAATATTTTGAAAGTTTTAGGACTAGTTAAACTTTCATGATAACTTTTAGGATTTGATTGTTTATGTTGAAAGTTTGATGACTCAATTGTACTTTTGTGATAAGTTTTAGGAATTCCAACGTACTTGTACTTAATGAAAAAGTATTTTCATTTATTCTATGTAGAAATTATCGTTGTTGATGAAAATATTTCTTGCCGATTTATTTGGCAAACAATAATTCTAGGAAATCTTTTGAATTATTGATCTTTTGGAAAATAAATCCAAAATTAATTGGATTACACAGTTATACAATCTCCGGTTCATGCGAGGTGACGTGACAACGAATTTGAAAAGCTAAAGGGGACTATAAATAGTCTCCAGTATATTTCACAAATTATATGTTTATCGGCACAACGAAAGCACAAGGCATCAACTAGTTTTTACACGAAAGCGACTGTTTTAGGAAATAAAAAACGCCTCCAATGTGACCCAAAGACTTCGGTTATTTCCAAGAAGGTGTAAGCAAGACTTGATGATAGTTCTATCGTTTGTCTGGCTCGGACAATTATTCACAAATTAGTTTGCGTCACATGAACAAGCGATCATAAAGCATAAAAGGTAGAGAGGTTTTTAAATTTTAAATGAACATAAAGCCATCTTCCATGAAGGTGATCCCCGTAGACCCGATACCTCAAAGACTTCTGCTTCGTGCATTGACTTAAAAGAGCAGAAACGACTGCGAAGTTTCCCCTGCTTCTATTCACTTCACCATTTTCCAAGACTTTGGCTCCTCTCGCGCGGCCATTCCTTCCTTTACCCTGCCTATAAATTCTCTCAATTCCTCTGCTTGTTGAATTAAGCGCTTGTTGCGGTTCTTCATTGAAGGATTGTCAGCAAGTTTCTAGCAGGTGCACCGACTTTGAATCCAAATGCACTGTTGAATTTATCAGCAAATCTCTTAATTCTTTTAAGTCCTTTGCTGATTTGAGGGCAAACCATGCAAAAGCTGGTGAGCTTGTAACTACCAGTTCTAACGAGAATAGGGAGTGATCATCAAGGCGAGAGCCATGCGGAAGCAGGTGGGCTTGTACGAGTTTGTTTGGTAACGCTTTTGTTCCGGGAAATAATTTATTTTCATAAATAGTTTTTTTTCTATTTCTATTTCCGAGAACAATTTCTCAATAAAAGAACGCATTTGGTAACTACATAAAATTTATATTATTGGAATGAAAAAAGAACATAAATGCGTTTGGTATAATTCATAATATATAATTTCTTTTAAATTTTTCTTATTATTCTTTATCGTCACCACCGCCAATTGTTGTTATTCGCCACCAACCGCCACTATCACCAACCATTGCCGCCATCACCGATTGTCGCTGTTTGCCGCCGACCGCCGCTGTCACTGACCGTTGCCGCCACTGCCAATTGTCGCCATTCACCACCGATTGCTACTATTGCCAACCATCGCCACTAGCCACCAATGACCGCTGACAACGGATTGCCGCCCACCGCCATTAACCGTTGTTGTCGACCGCCGATTGGGGTCGGTCGAAGCGTCGGTAGCGGCGATTGGTGGCGACATGTGGCGGTCCGTCATCAGCTGTCATCAATGGCTTGTGGTGACAATCGTCATCGCCAGTTGGTTGATCGCCCAACTAGTGGGCGATGATGTCAACTGTCATTGGTGGTGGGTGCGGTAGTTGGCAATGACAGCGGCTAACGGTGGTGACGGCGGCTAGTAGTGGCGATAGCAACTGGCTATCGACTAGCTAGCGAGTGATGGTCTTAATGGTCATCGGCGTTGGGTCGTGGCGAGCGATGGCGACGGCAGCCGATCGATGGTCGATTGGTGAGTGGGCGGCAAGAGGTGGTCGACTGACGGGTGGGTGGGAGGTAGGCGGTGGTGTCGGCGCTAGTGGTCGGCCAACGGCGGTGGTTGGACAACAAGGGCAACGGCGAAGGGAAGGGGCAACAAGGAAGAAGAAAAGAAAAGAAAAAAATAACTTATTTCTAAAAATTGTTTTGGAAATAAGAAGCTACTTTTTTTTTTTTTTTTTACTTTTAGTTTATGTTTCAAATCTATTCCCTAATCACTTTTCTATTCCGAGGAATAGAAAAATCAATTGATGTTACTAAACGGATTTTTATTCTTTTTTTTTTTGTTCTGGAGAACAAAAGAACATAAATTTGTAGGAATAGAAATGTTATCAAACAAGACCTGACTATCCTTTCCAACGAGAAAGGGGAGTGATTGCACAAGGGACGATTATCAAGGCAAGAGTCATGTAGAAGATGGTGGCTAGTAACTACCCGTTCCAACAAGAACGAGAAGTGATCGTTGAGGCAAAAAGGCACGCGGAAGCAGGTGGGCCAATAACTACTTGTTCTTATGAGAACAGGGAGTGATTGCCCAGCAGCTCAAGTTTGTTGGGGGGGCCACATCTCGGTGCCACCAACTTCTAGGAGGCTTCTTAGGATGGCGAATGTGATAGGAATAAACCTAATTACACTTAGAATATGGGAAAATTTCTTGGATTATTTATGGGAATTAGAATTAATTACAAGCCCACCAACTTCTAAGATGATAGCTTTGAATAAACATAACTTAGAATATGGGAAAAATTTCTTGGAAGTTTAGCATTGAATTCCAATGTTAGCATTGGAATTCCAATGTTCATGTTGATGTGAAGGCACTATTAGGATGAGTGACCTCCTAGGAAATTGTCTACTTATACGCCATATGATAAATTCGTGAGGCTCAATGTGTGACAGCACGTAAGGTGAGTTAATCCATGCATTTCACAATATGATATCAACAAGTGTATGATTCTAGGATGAATTACATGAAAATGGTAGGCCTGTAACTACTTGGTCCAATGAGGGCAAGGAGTAAGGGTGAGCATGGTCTCGATTGGATCGGTTGAAGGGACCAACTTGTGCAATGTTGATCCTTAAATTTTGGGATGGGAGGCTGACCCCATTGAGTTTGAGATCAAGGATTGGACTAACTCTTTGGGTTCGCTTCGATTCCAAGGTCAATTCAAGACCAACTAATTTTTTTTTTGGTCTTATATATTGTATTTCTTGTAAGGAAAAACATACTTTTTCAAATTACATATCCATCAACAAGGTATATTGTGCAATTAGACTATAAACATTGATACATATCAAACATAAATCTAAGATAAGGTAACAATAGAAATCTTTATTTGCAACTGTTGAGCAGCGTTTGTGAAGCGGGCCAAGAGAGGCAAGAGATTTCACCAACTGATCAATGCTCGTAAGGCAAGTAAGGGGAGGCCAAAGACAAGCAGCAAGGTGAGCGAGGCAAGCAAAGAGAGACAAGTAGCAAGCAAGGCCAGGGCAAGCAAATAGAGCGAGGCGAGTGAAGAGGGTTTCTATTTTATTTTATTTTTTTGGTCGAATGAAGGCTGGGTTTCTACTTTCTACTTTTTTGGCCAATGTGCTGTGGTGTAGAGTAGATAAAAATATATCATATCATATCATATCATATCATATCATATCATATTATATTATATTATATTATATTATATATATGATAAATATATATTATAAGATATATACATGATTGGTATTATATATATACAGGGTTGGTCGAGGTTGGACCAACCCTAAAGTTCTAAGACCGAGAACGGGCGATTCAGGGTTATACTTGGACCGATGTTCATCCCTAGGAGGAGTGATCATCGGGCTAGAGTGCTTGGATGAGCAACTCCCGATAGACATCTAGGATGGTGAAGGTGCAAAGGTAAATTGAATTGGACACCATACATGGGGAGGTGGAACTCTGATGTTAAGTTTGTTCAAGTGAGAGCATTATCAGGACAAATGATCTCTTGGGAAAGTGCCTATTTATTTGCTTCTCTAAAATTTGGCATAGGATGAGCCAAAGCAAACGATAATTTGAGTGAGTTAATCCAAGATATCCAATGGACTCTTTGCTAAATGACATAAAATCACAATAATCACCTCTTCTTTCAATAATTTAAAAGCTAGATCTAATACAAAGAGTGAATCCTTTAACTAACCGCATCATATACGACCAAAAAAAAAAAAAAAAAAAAACTAACCACATCATATACCACATCATTTGGTAAACAATATTTAATACGTTTTTCTTGGTACATATAGCATTTCTCACTCTCTCTAGTCCTGTTTTCTTTTTTTTTTTTTTGTTGACGTCCTCCTTTATTAATATCCTTGACGCATTTGAACTTATTCAAATTGCTCGTATGATTGATTCAGTAGCTAGTGAAATGATGTTTATTAAGAAAAAAGCCTACGTGGAATGGCTCTGTTGCCTCAAAGCACGCCAAAGAGCTTTTTCACTTTTCATTCAATTTTTTTTTATATC
The DNA here is from genome assembly GCA_016097615.1 of Eucalyptus dawsonii. Taxonomy (NCBI): domain Eukaryota; kingdom Viridiplantae; phylum Streptophyta; class Magnoliopsida; order Myrtales; family Myrtaceae; genus Eucalyptus; species Eucalyptus dawsonii. The sequence continues at coordinate 16,498,875 of CM027876.1, forward strand.
GAACAATACCTTGTTTTCAGTCCACAAGTCAATTATGTGGGTAAATTTTGCTTGTTTTCCTCTGAAAATTGATCTAAAGAAGTGAAGACTTTTGTACTTGGAAATTATGGCACAAAATTTTGTACCTGAAACACTAATTGACGACATTTTTCCCCTGATGCTCTCAGCAGTCCTACGATGGATGTCAACAAAGTTCTGGGAATCGCCAGACATGCCATCAGTCTTGTTCAAAAGGTCAGCAAAGTCCATGGAGTCAAAGCGAAGATGGATTCTCTGGAAATAAATATGGGAATGGTGTCGGCCAGGAAGGCGGACATAAATTTCCAACTAGAGCAGGAAGAGAGGAGACCGGGAAAGAAAAGGAAGAAAGAAGTTGACTTTTGGATGCAAAGTGTAGGATCGCTGGAGGATCAAGTCCACGAGCTAGGACAAAACGTCGAAGAGGGCCATTTCTTTTCTCTTCTCATGTTGGAGGATCAGGTGAATGGCCTTGCGACTCAAGTGGAAAAATTGCACGACAAGGGTAGATTTGATAGCGGTCTCACGATGGATGTGAAACCGGCCCGAGGCTACGAACTGCGACCAGGTGAACTAGTGGGACAAGTTTCTCAGACAAAAAGGGATGAGATCTGGGATTGCTTGATGAACGAAGAGGTGCTCTGTCTGGGTGTCTGGGGACAGACGGGGGTGGGCAAAACCTTTCTCACGAAGCATATACATGATCAGATAGTGCAAGATAGTACGAAATTCGATGGTGCTTGTTTTGTCACTGTATCGCAAGAAGGCACTGTCGGTACGATACAAACTGATATTGCACACCATCTCAAACTAGATTTGACGGAGGTGAGCAGTGTTTACCGGGGCGCAAGACTGAAGGAAGCATTGCAGGGCAGAAAACTCCTCTTTATCTTGGATGATGTTGGGAAATACTACTCTTTGGAAGAAGTGGGTATAGTAATGGAAAGGAATGGATGTAAATTGATTGTAACATCACGATCGAACGATGTGTGCGAGCAAATGAACTGTCGTGAGCTAGTCCATGTAACAACCCTTCCCGAGGAGATACCTCAAGGGTTGGATGAAGGTTCAAACTTGAGACACGGCCACTAGTCTTGATGGCATTTTCACTGAGGTTAGCTTGAAAGTTTGTGGATCAACCGAATTACTTTCCTATCTGCCTCTTCATGTTCGAATCCCAGTGCTTGTTTAAGTTGTCGAAAACTCTGCAGAGGTAACATGTTTGGGTGCACTTGAAACTGACAACGCTTCATTTTGTAACTAACCTCCCTTTTATCCGACTTCCAGAGTAAGAACCACATACAATAATCAAAATAACTAGCTTTCAACTCTCATTCTCGCACACCCTCTGCTCTCCTCCTTTGTATGTCTACTTGATACACCTCATCAAGAACTTTCAATCTAACAGCTCTCACGACTATTTCCAACGTAAGCCGAAAGAAAAAATGGGTTTTGCACATACTCTACTATAGTGATCATACATGCTCCGAACAAAATAAGCCGAAAGTGGTCTGAATACCACTCGACAGCACCCATGTCATCGACAACAACAATGGGGTGATTTTAGAGTCTTGTTTGGGAGCATTTCGGATTTTATAATTGCGGAACCAATCATTTTCCAATCTACAATCATTTCCTTAAAAGGAGGGGATAAATACCAAAAAAAGTTTAAAACATGTTGCATTGATATCAATTCAGTTATAAATATTTAATTAAACCAATTTAGTTATAAACATTTTTACATTGATATCAATTTAGTCCATTTGATCAATTTAAACAGGAAAACTAGGGACATGGACGTCAATGATCCTAGGTGACGACGCTCGCTTTCCTACACTAACATGGAAATTTTAATTTAAAATCACTTTTACTAATTTTTTATTTTTTTTTAATTTCTGTTTTTCTTATATTTTATTTTTTTCTTGCTTTTTTTCCCCCTTTCTTTGGATTGTGGCTGGTATCAGCCATAGGTGGGGGCAAACTAGGGCGTCACGGTCCCTCGCTGGATCTGGCGAGGGCGAGATCCTCGCGGCTTGGACAAGGGCGGCCCTTGTCGGATTGGGCAAGGGCTCGACCCATTCGAACTATCTCGTGCTGCTCGTATGATCAATTCAGTAGCTAGCTAAACGATATTTATTAAAGAAAAAAATGATCTATTTCGAATGACTTTGTTGCCCCAAACTACGCTACAAGCTTTTCTACTTTTCATTCGATATGCTTCTACGACGTAGTTCCTTATTTTGAGCATGGAAGTCGTTTTTGAGAATAACCTTTCCCTGTTTTCCTTCGAATTTGATCTCCCAAAGATTAATTTTACGCGTGTGGGCTATGATAATTGCTTCTTTGCCTCAAAACTGTCCTAAGCATATTCCACTAGGACGACAACCCAAAACGTGGATGTATGCTTCTTTTTTCCTTCTCCCGGGTCCTTCCATTTTCATTTGTCTTGTACCTCGAATACTAATTAACACTTAACACTTGGGATATATCTGAAGTACTCAATTATCTGACAAAAGTCGAAGCATAAATGCTGAAAGCTAACAAGTTTTGCACCTGGAATGCTAATCGACGACATTTTTCCCTTAATGCTCTTGGCAGTCGTACAATGGACGCAATTCTGGGAGCCATCAGTCTCATCGTTCGAAAGGTCACCGACATCAGTGTAGTCAAAGAGAAGATGGATTCTCTCGAAAGGAATATGGGAATGGTGTCGGCCAGGAAGGCGGACATAAGTTTGGAACTAGAGCAGGAAGAGAGCAGACCGAGGAAGAAAAGGAAGAGAGAAGTTGAGTTGTGGATGCAAAGTGTAGGATCGGTGGAGGATCAAGTCCACGAGTTACGACGCAAAGTGAAAGAGGCGAGTTTCTTTTCTCGTCTCATGTTGGTGGATCAAGTGACCGGCCTGGTGACTGAAGTGGACAAATTGCACGAGAAGGGTAGATTTGATAATGGTCTCACGCTGGATGTGAAACCAGCCCGAGGCTGTGAACTACAACCAGGTGAACTAGCAGGACAAGCTTCTCGAACAAACAGGTATGAGATCCGGGAGTACTTTATGAACGAAAAGGTGCTCCGAGTGGGCACTTGCTAGGGGTGTCTCCAAAATCAAAAGAAGGGATCTAAGATCCCATGTAGAACATTAGGATGAATCGGGTGAAGGGTCTCCGAGTGGGCACTTGCCAGGGGTGTCTCCAAAATCAAAAGAACGGGTCTAGGATCCCATTTAGAACATTAGGATGAATCGGGTGAAGGGTCTCCGAGTGGGCACTTGCCAGGGGTGTCTCCAAAATCAAAAGAAGGGGTCTAGGATCCCATTTAGAACATTAGGATGAATCGGGTGAAGGGTCTATGACCCAGCTTCTTCACCCTCGCACTGTCCATGATGAACGGAAACAGGCCACCACCGATCTTGGCCCTCACAAGCGGCTGCAGCACTCATCTGCATGCCGCCGTGGCCAACCTCTGTCGTGTCTCTCTTCCCCCTCGCTCAGGTCACGGGGTCTAAGCCCATCTCCATCTCTCTCCAGCTTCGTTTCTCTTTCTCATCCCGGTCTTCATCGTCTCGCTCTGGCCCCAACACAGAATTTCACTGCCTCCAGTTTCAATGCCATGCCTTCGCGGCCTCAATTTTAGGCCAACCAAGTTGCCTGACCAAGGATCAAGGCTGATTGGGAATGGTTTGGCGGTGTGTCGTTGGTATGCAAACAACCAGAACTTCCCTGCTGCGACTATATTCTTCTGGCTTCGCTTCTCAATTGCAGAGGTATGAGAGCAGTCATTTCTTCTTCCATTTTTTCAGACTTGAATGCTTCTCCTTTTCTTGTTTTGGTATGCGCTTTTGCTGGGGTTGTCTCTTTCCCCTCCAAAGCTTTCAGTGAGATGCGAGCACGTCCATTTTTCTCGAATCAATCTGTGCCGAAGCTTAAATTGTATGATTATACTGTATTAATTGCGAGGTTTCCATTTAGTGTCCAAAATTAGTGAATCAATGGTAGTTGCTTTTATTACTCTGTTTCAAAAAGCTCATATCATACCTGATCCTTCCACTCAGCAAATTTCATAAACCAGTTGATAGTTCCATATTAACTTGAAGTTTGGCTGGGTCTCCAAAGAATCTAGGTAGGTAGGGAAAAGTTTTTGGAGTTAAATTCTGAAGTTAGCATTGGAGTAAATTTCGTAATTTGAATTGTAGGACTGGCATAATCTTTATATCATCTTTTCGAGCTCCAGAGCTTTGAATGTCTATAGCAGCCATTTTTTGTCCAGACAGATGGCTGCGGCATTGAGAACAATCTCTAGCCGCTTGTCCACCTCAATTTTAACAGCAATCTATTCATTTTACTCGAGCAGGGAGCTCCACTGTGTTGCTTCCGCTGAAGACGACTCTTCACAATCCGCAAAAAATGCTGAAGCTGAGGTCTTGGTCTGGTGGCAGATCTAAAGTTTAAAGTTGGGGCGGTGTTGTTTGAAATCCTTCTTGTTGGTCTCTCTGGACTTTGGCGACCTTCATGCTATGCATCTTGCTTTTCTGTAATTGAAAGCAAAACTTTTTCTTTTTGGGGCTGATAAGTAGATTGACAGAATAAGGTTGACTTTGGTCCTCCATCTTTTCTTGAAGAACAAGTTTGAGATTAACCTTATCGTGAGTTGGAGGATGATAGTTGTCCCCTACCGTATCTGTGAACTTCATGAATTTTCCAGTTTCCTTCGAACTGCAGTGTTAAAGATGGACCTGATTGGAGATTGGAAGGTTATAGATTAGGTTGCTGAATGAGTTCAGATTTTTCCATAGCTTGGAGTTTTTTCCCTTGTTTTTGTGTGTGTTTTTGGTCAGACCTTGTTGTGTATGTTTAAAGAAGGGAAAATGATACAAATGATTCATGAACTTTGATCAAATGTACATTGTGGTCCCTAAACTTTCAAATTGTTCAATGTAATCCCCAAATTTTAAAACATATTCAAACTAGTTTCTAGACTAGTTTAAACATGTGCAAAAAAATGTAGGGATTATATTGAACAAATCAAAACTTTAAGTCATATTGGACTAAAGTTTTAACATTATTTGTGTCATTTTTTCCTTAAACATACCCCAAAAAAAAAAAATCACATACACATACAAGGGAAAAAAATTCCGTGCTTTCCTGTGCCTCTCTACTTCTCAGTTTGGGGTAAGTTGTCACTTGTAGTTTTGCGTCATATGAAAAGGGAATAATTCAATAAGCAAGACGTGGCGGGGATTTCATTTTTCAAATGACTCTGCGTTATTTCAAAAACATTTTCCTAAAATTAATTGGCTATAGTGCTTTGAATTATTTGTAAATGGGATATAGTTTAATTATCGACAACACTCTACATGTAAACATGTTTTGCCGATTCAATTTATAAGCGATACCGACAGAAACAAAATCTTTTTCGAATTTTTATTTTTGTACAAACTAAATGCAAAACTCACTTCATTACACAAGCATCCTATTTGCAGAAACATTGGTTCACGCGATCTGACGTCACTAAAGAGGACTAGAAATAGTCTTGAATATATTTTACAATTTACATGTCTAACAGCACAATGGACAAGGGTCAACCAGAATTTTTACATGAAAGCGACCATTTTGGAGGAGGGAGGAGGGAAGACACCACTTATGTGTGAACCAAAGACGTTTGTCTATTTCCAAGAGGGTGTATGCAAGACTCTAGATGATGACTCTGTCGTTTGACGGACTCAGACAACCGTGCAAGCGTAAGTTCATGAAATGTGATTACGTGATTATAAAGCAGAGGCGTACAGACTTTAAATCGTGACTAAAACCATCCTTCCAGGAAGGTGCTCCCCCAAAGACCCCACACGTCAAGACTCAACAGAGCAGAGCCACTGCGAAGCTTCCTCTGCTTCTCTTTACCTCGCCATCTGTGCTCGACTTTGGCTTTCTCTCTGGCAGCCATTCCTTCCTTCGTAGGGTCATCAGCAAGTTTTCACCTGGTGAGACTGCATTAGATCAGTGAAAACTTGGATCTTCCTGTTTTTTTAATTCCCTAAATTTTCCTGCGCTCTACATGTAAGTGGTGCTGGTAAATTGTCATGCCTAATTTTCCTGGGTTTATTTCACACGAGGAACGAAAAGAAAATTTACATCCCGTCTTGTGTCGTTTGCCTGTACTCTCTTTTGCTTCTGGTAAACCAGATTCAGTATGCTTTTCATTCTCTCCGGTCCTGTTTTTTGTGTATTTCTTTTGTTGATTTCCTCTTTTGTTAATGTCCTTGACCCATTCTATCTATCTTAAATTGCTTATATTATCGATCCAATAGCTAGTGAAACGGTGTTTATTAAAGAAAAAAACAATCTTTTTCGAATGGCTTGGTTGTCCGGAACTGCGCCAAAAGCTTTTCCACTCTTCATTCGGTTTTCTTCTATCGAATAGTTCCTTGTCTTTTGAGTATGTAATTTGTTTCTGAGAATAACCTTTCCTTCGTTTTCCTTTGAAACTGATCTCCAAAAGATTAGTTTTGCGCATGGACTGCTTCTTTTCCTCAAAACTGTCGCTGGCAAATTCCACCAAGACAACAATCCAAATCATGGCTCTATGCTTCTCTTTCCTTTCTCTAGAGTCCTTCCATTTTCGTTCTTGTCTTGCTCCTCGAATAATAAGTAGCAATTAACACTCGGACATATGGGCTGACGTACTCGATTATCCGATAAAAGTCGAAACGCAAATGCTGAAAGCTAAAACATTTTGCACCTGGAATACTACTGATCGACATCATTTTTCCCTTAATGCTCTCGGCAGTCTTACGATGGATACAATTCTGGGAATCGCCAACAATGCCATCAGTCTCATCGTTCAAAAAGTCAGCGACGTCAGTGTAGTCAAAGAGAAGATGGATGCTTTGGAAATGAATATGCGAATGGTGTCGGCCAGGAAGGCGGACATAGTTTCGGAACTAGAGCAGGAAGAGAGGAGACCAGGGAAGAAAAGGAAGAGACAAGTCGACGCGTGGATGCAAAATGCAGCATTTCTGGAGGATCAAGTCCACAAGGTGGGACGGAAGGTGAAAGAGGGGCGCTTCTTTTCTAGTCTCATGTTGGAGAACCAGGTGAGTGGCCTCGCGACTCAAGTGGACAAATTGCATGAGATGGGTAGATTTGATAACGGTCTCATGCTGGATGTGAAACTGGCCCGAGGCTATGAGCTACCACCTGGTGGACCAGCGGGACAAGCTTCTCAAACAAAAAGGAATGAGATTTGGGATTGCTTGATGAACGAAGAGGTGCCCCAAGGGGGCACTGTGTAGACAATGCCCAGAGTTGGGATGCCACGTGCTCCGGCACGTGATGCAAGATATCTCACGTGTTCAAGATAACCCCATGAGTTGGAACACCTGGAATTTGAGATGCCCCATTGTCGGGTAATCTTGGGAGTTGAGATATCACTTGGAATGCCTCGAAGTCGAGATGCCTCATGTACGGGGATGCTCCAGCAAGTGTTTTGGGATGTTTCAAGAGTTGAGATGACCCATGAGTTGGAATGCCTGAGATGCTTTGGGATGCCATGTGCTCCGGCACGTATGCGAGATATCTTGTGTGTTCAAGATACCCCATGAGTTCAAGATACCCCATGAGTTGGAACCCCTGGAATTTGAGATGCCCCATTGTCAGGTTTTCTCGGGAGTCGAGATATCACAGGGAATGCCTCAAAGTTAAGATGCCTCATGTACAGGGATGCTCCGGCGAGTGTTTTAGGATGTTTCAAGAGTCGAGATGAAATGCCTGAAATGCATTGGGATGCCCTGTTTATTGGGATGCCACATGCTCTGGCACGTATGTGAGATATCTTGTGTGTTCAAGATACCCCATGAGTTGGAACGCCTGGAATTTGAGATGCCTGATAACTCTATAAAAAATAGAGTTATTTTACCTATTTTAGGCAGTAATTAATGCATTATCTATGAGAAAATATTTGGATTTCCTTCTGATTATTTGAATTTTCCTTGTTTATACAGAATCATGAGATATGGAGAAGATAAGGAAAATAATGGCAATTATCAGGAATTCAAATAAAAACAACAGTGGAAGATGGATATCAAATCAGGAAATTCTTGATTTTGTTCCTTGATGTTATCTGCAAGCATTAAGAGATAGATATTTTAGATTTCCTATAAATAGGAAGAGAGAGCAGCTAGGGTTTTTTTTTAGCTAGATCGTTTTCCATTGTTCTGAGAGCTTTTCAAGTATTTTGAAGAGAAGACAAAAGTGGTGACAGAATTCTTGTTCTTTGATTCAAGATGCTGGGTTTGATTTATATTTATATTTTTATTTCTTATTCTACTATGTTCTAATTTTCTTTTGTTAGAGCTACGATGTAGCCTAACCATGATGATGCGAATTTCATGATTTTTATGTTCTACAATTGATTTCATTCATGTGAGTTATTTATTATTGCGTTTAATGCTTTTGAGTGACTGGCCACCACTTGAATGATCTGATATGCATGTTTGAGACTGAGAGGTGATAATATGCAATTGTTCATTATAATATATAACCATGAATTAAACGTGGATAGAAATATACTGCGTTATTTGTGTAGCTTTCGGTGATAAGTGATCCAAAAGACTCATTGTAAACCGGGAATATTCATAGTTTTTAATGCACTCATGTTTATTTTAATTCACATAGAGATATAGTGGATTAATAAGCTAAGTAGGTTTGCTATACCTAGAGATAGGATAGTAAATAGATTAGGAAATTCCGCTATCACATGTTTGATATTGTTCTTGTATTTATAACAATATGAAATTCATATCTAGTGATTATGGTGAAATCGGATGCTCTAACATATTTATCTGATTGATTTTACTGCATTTAGTCTACAAATTTCGTTTTTAATTCATTCTTAATTATATTTTGATTTGTTAGATAAATTTTAGTCTATTTTAGTATTTAATTGGTTTATTAATCATCGATCTCCGTGGGACGATACTTTATCTCATCATTATATTACTTGTTTGATATGTGCACTTGCGTTTAGAATTTTACGAACAAGTTTTTGGCGCCGTTGCCGGGGATCGTTTGTTTAATACTAATTAATATTGATACCATATAATTCTAAGTTTAATCTAGCTTTCGTTTTGTTTTATTTTTCAGGGTGTACATCGGTTTATGACACGTAGCCAACAAGGGGAACTTGTTGAGCTTGATCCAGAAATCGAGCGTACATTCAAAAGACGACTAAGAGAACAGAAGAATCACACTAAGATGGCAGACGGTGATAATGAAAATCCACGTAGACTTTTAAGAGATTATGTTGCGCCAACAGTTCAAGGCACCACATCAAGTATCAGAAGACCTGCAATTCAAGCAAACAACTTTGAGATTAAGCCGTCACTTATTCAGATGCTTCAACAATCGGTGCAATTAGTGGGCTACCAAGCGATGATCCAAACGCTCACATCGATGCTTTTCTTGAAATCTGTGACACCATTAAATATAATGGAGTTACAGATGATGCTATAAAATTAAGATTATTTCCATTCTCTCTTAGAGATAAAGCTAAGAGTTGGCTTTCTTCTCTTCATGCAGGATCAATTACTACATGGAATGATATGACTCAGAAATTTCTTGGTAAGTTCTTTCCACCTGCAAAGTCTGCGAAGATGCGTAACGATATTACTAATTTTATGCAGATGGATAATGAATCATTATATGAGGCATGGGAAAGATTCAAAGAATTTCTTAGAAGATGCCCACATCACGGACTACCCGTATCGATGCAGGTACAAACTTTTTATAATGGCTCTAGTGCAAATCTCCGTTCTATGATTGATGCAGCTGCAGGGGGGACTTTAAATAATAAAACACCAGAAGAAGCCTACAATTTATTAGAAGAGATGGCGTCCAATAGTTATCAGTGGCCTACTAAGAGATTACCAATGCGAAAAGTTAGCGGAGTTCATGAAGTTGATGCTTTTGCTGCACACTTTGACATGTGATTTTTGTGGTGGAGGACATGTTAGCACAGAGTGTCAGGTAGGTAATACTTTCAAACAATCTCATGAAAATTCTAACTTTGTTGGGAATTTTAACAGGTCGCAGAATAATCCCTACTCCAACACATACAATCCGGGATGGCGTAATCATCCAAATTTTTCATGGAACAATCAGAATGTGACGAGACCACCTGGATTCAAACAATCAGAAGAGACAAAGTCAAATTTGGAAGACATAGTCACCAAACTTGCTAACACAACTCATGACTTCATCAAAAGCACGGATGTGAGATTTCAAAACCAAGAGGCTTCAATCAGAAATCTGGAGATGCAAGTGGGTCAGTTAGCAAGCATGATGTTAGGAAGGCAACAGGGTTCTTTGCCAAGCAACAGAGAGAAAAATCCAATTGAAAACATAAAGGCTATTACCCTGAGAAGTGGTAAACAAGTGGGAGAAGAAGAGATTGTCAGAGACAAAGAAGATGTGATCAATAAACAATCGAAGGAGACAAGCGAGAGTAAACTTTTTCCAGATAATCCCAAGCCATATGTGCCGCCAATTCCATTCCCTCGTGACTCCCAGCAGCACAAAATAGATAAGCAATTTTCTAAATTTCTTGATGTATTTAAAAAATTGCACATTAACATTCCTTTTGCAGATGCTTTAGCGCAAATGCCTAGTTATGCAAAATTTTTGAAGGAGATTTTGGCAAACAAAAGGAAACTGGAGGATTATGAAATTGTGAAGTTAAATGAGGAGTGTTCAGCTATCCTACAAAACAAATTGCCTCCGAAATTAAAAGATCCAGTGAGTTTTACTATTCCTTGCATTATTGGGAATTCTTACTTTGAAAAAGTATTATGTGATTTGGGTGCAAGTATTAATCTGATGCCTTATTTTGTTTTCAAGAAATTAGGATTGGGCGAGGTAAAAGCAACCACAGTGTCACTTCAACTGGCTGATCAATCAATTAAATATCCGAGAGGTATTGTGGAAGATGTTTTGGTAAAAGTTGACAGATTTATCTTTCCTGCAGATTTCATAGTTCTTGACATGGAGGAAGATTTTGAGGTACCACTTATCTTAGGTTGACCTTTTCTAGCAACAGGAAGAGCTCTTATTGATGTACAATAGGGGAAGTTGATCCTTAGAGTTCAAGATGATATTGTTTCATTTAATGTTTTTAAAGCAATGAAATATCCATCTGATGATAATTCTTATTTTAGAGTTAGAGACAGTTGACAAGTTCGTGAATAAGGTTTTTCAGGAAAATATTTTTGAAGATCCACTTGAAGCATGTTTGATTCAACTAAGGGACAAAGATATTCAGAATGAGGAGATAAAGGAGTACGCAAAATTCATGGAGACGATTCCACCATATTCAAGGCAAAAGGCAATTAAATTTGAAGAGTTGGGACAACACATTACAAAGCTAAACCATCAATTGAAGAGCCTCCAATTATTGAACTCAAACCCTTACCTTCTCATTTGAAATATGCTTATTTAGATGGAGTTTCTTCTTTACCGGTAATTATATCTTCTTCATTGACAGATTTGATGGAGGAGAAATTGCTCAGAGTATTAAGAGAGCATAAATGTGCAATTGGATGGAAAATAGCTGATATCAAGGGAATTAGTCATTCAATTTGCATGCACAAAATTTTGATGGAGGAGCAATATAAACCCACTATCCAACCTCAGAGGTGTTTGAACCTGAAGATGCAAGAAGTAATGAAAGCTGAGGTAATTAAGCTACTTGATGCAGGTATCATCTATCCTATCTCTGATAGTTCTTGGGTAAGTCCTGTACAAGTTGTGCCAAAGAAAGGTGGTATGACTGTTCGGAAAAACGACAACGGTGAATTGATTCCAACTAGAACGATTCTTGGGTGGCGTGTGTGTATGGATTACAGAAAATTGAATGACGCCACTAGAAAAGATCACTTTCCTTTACCATTTATTGATCATATGTTAGAAAGACTTGTAGGGCATGAATTTTATTGCTTTTTGGATGGATATTCGGGGTATAATCAAATTCTTATTGCACCGGAAGATCAAGAGAAACTACTTTCACTTGTCCCTATGGTACTTTTGCTTTTAGAAGAATGCCCTTTGGTCTTTGTAATGCACCAGCTACTTTTCAAAGATGCATGATGGCTATTTTCTCGATATGGTTGAAAAATATATTGAGATTTTCATGGATGATTTTTCCGTTTTTGGCCTATCATTTGATTCTTGTTTAAATAATTTGGCTTTGGTCTTACAAAGATGTGAGGAGACTAACCTTGTTTTGAATTGAGAGAAGTGTCACTTTATGGTGCAAGAAGGAATAGTGCTCGGGCATAAAATTTCTCAAAACGGAATAGAAGTTGATCGAGCCAAAGTGGAAGTCATTGCAAAATTACCTCCGCCAACATCTATGAAACTTGTCAGAGGATTTTTGGGGCATGCAGGATTTTACAGGCGATTTATAAAAGATTTTTCAAAAATTGCTAAACCTCTTTCTAATCTTTTGGAAAAAGATGCTCCTTTTAATTTTTCTGTTGAATGCATGCAGGCTTTTAACACTTTAAAGGAGAAGTTAATATCAGCACCAATCATGGCAGCACCAAATTGGGATTTACCTCTTGAGCTGATGTGTGATGCTAGCAATTATGCAGTAGGAGCTATTTTGGGACAAAAGAAGAATAAAATTTTTCGAATCATATATTATGCCAGTCGAACCTTGTCAGGTGCACAATTGAATTATTCAACAACAGAAAAGGAACTTTTGGCGGTAGTATTTGCTTTTGATAAATTTCGTTCTTATTTAATTGGCTCAAAAGTTATAGTTTATTTCGACCACTCGCTCTTAAGTATCGCTTGAAAAGAAAGAATCAAAACCTAGGTTGATCGGTGGATTCTATTGCTGCAAGAATTTGATTTGGAAATCAAAGATAAGAAGGGGACTGAAAATCTAATTGCAGATCACTTATCAAAAATTCCAAATTCAAAGGAAGAGGTAAGACCAATTTTGGAAGAGTTTCCTGATGAGAAAATTTTTTCCATCAAGTCAATTCCTTGGTATGCTGACTTTGTAAATTATTTGGTAAGTAATGTTCTTCCTCTTGAATTATCATATGATAAGTAATTTTTTAAAGATGCATACTCCTATGTAGCTTCATGTGATAGGTGTCGAGAACTGAAATATTTCAAGAAAAAATGAGATGCCTTTAAACAACATTATTGTGTGTGAATTATTTGATGTTTGGGATATGGATTTCATGGGACCCTTTACACCTTCATATGGAAATTTATACATTTTAGTGGCTGTGGAGTATGTGTCTAAGTGGGTAGAAGCTGTAGCATTATCAACAAATAATGCTAAAGTTGTGGTGAAATTTTTGAAGAAAAATATTTTTACCCGATTTGGCACTCCTAAGGCAATCATAAATGATAGGGGGACACATTTTTACAACAAGCAATTTGCAGCACTTTTGACTAAGTATGGAGTCACACATAAGGTTGCAACCCCTTATCATCCTCAAACTAGTGGTCAAGTAGAGATTTCAAATAGGGAAATCAAGAGAATTTTAGAAAAAACAGTGAATGCCTCTAGGAAAGATTGGTCAATAAAACTTGATGATGCACTTTAGGCCTATAGGACAACATTCAAAACTCCAATTGGGATGTCTCCTTTTAGGCTAGTGTTTGGAAAGGCTTGTCACTTACCAGTGGAATTAGAGCATAAAGCATATTGGACATTGAAATTTCTGAATTTTGATATGCAATATGCAGGTGAAGAAAGATTATTGCAACTGAATGAATTGGAGGAATTTCGCAGTGAGGCCTATGAAAATTCTAAGTTGTACAAAGAGCGTACAAAAAGATGGCATGACAAGCACATATTCAGAAGAGAGTTAAAAATTGGTCAAAAAGTCTTACTCTATAACTCTCGTCTTAAACTTTTTCCAGGAAAGTTGCGGTCTAGATGGTCTGGTCCTTTTACAGTTACACAGGTATTCCCATATGGAACAGTTGAAGTTGCGCATGACACTGAGGGCACATTCAAAGTGAACGGTCAACGTTTGAAGGTGGTTACAACAAGCAGAAGACCACCATTGAACTTCATCCTTCAGAATAGCGACAACTGAGATAGTTTGGCTGAAAACTATAAAGCAAGCGCTTCTTGGGAGGCAACCCAAGCATTTTAATTATGTTTTTATTTATTTTTAAGTTTATGTTTTGCAAAAAAAAAAAAAGATTAACTTTTCTCTATTTTATTCAGGTTAATTTTTAAGGAGCACCTTTCAAGAGTTTAATCATCAAGATCATCTATGGACTTATCCTACAACCAGGGAAGTTTTCTTCTTCCTATTCTATTTTTCGCATTAAGGACACTTGCTTCATTCAAGTTTGGGGGGAAGACAAATTTTTAGATAATTTTTTTTTTTTATCATTATTGCTTTCCTGGTTGTGAATTTTTTGCAATTCTTAGGAAAATTTAAATTTTATTTAAACTTGCAGTTGAGGTGTGAGTTAATCTTAATTTTGATTATGTTGATCCACTTATTGAGCACTAAAAGTCCTTACTTTTTGAATTATGTGTAAATCTAGAGAACATTCATGTGAAATATGTGATTTTCTTAGATTTCACCCAAATCTTAGAATTTGTTTGATTTTCTCTTGAGGCGAAATCCTAAGCTAAATCTAATTGAGAAAATGATATAGGCAGTTTTTGGATCGATTGAGCCTTTCAAGCCAACCCTATTTATTTATCTCTAGTCACCCCATTGAGCCTTAATTATAACACAATCTTTCATTGGCACCCATATATGTTTAGCCTAGCCGTGATCAAATTATATCTTTATCCCATGCCTTATGAACACATTGATTTTTTTTTGGGATAAAAAAAAATTATTTGAGCTTGATAGAAATTTGGGAGGAATGATGGAGTAAAAAGAAGAAAAAAAAAAGTGATTGCAGTGGTTGTTTGGGGTGTATTGTCAAAAAAAAAAATTGCTCTTATGGTTCCCTATCCAACTTTCAATTGAGTGAGCCTTTTGGATACTCAATGGGTTGGAAATTTTTATGTTATATTTGGAGGGACTTTGGGAGAAACTCCACCATAAAGCAATTCAAAAAAAAAAAAAAAAAGAAAAGGAAAGAAAAAAAAAGAATGATGATATATGGCGGCAGAAAAATTATCTTGAATGAGTGAAATTGGACAGTGACATTAGCTCTAATTAGATCCTCGAAATCAACGTGTTGATGGGTTATTTGAGCTTAAAAATTCCCGTTATCTCACCTTTAGCCCAGCCTTACATTACAACCCGAGAAAAGTCCTATTGATTTTTGGTTGGATAATTAGCTTACATTAGTGGAGAGAGGAATGAAAAGCAAACCTATGAGATTTGGTCATAATTATTGAGAATTTTTTAGAGGTTGCATTTTAATGTGAATTTATTTGGATTGCATATAATTCGAAAAAGATGAGGACTCTCACACACACACTTGGATCATATAGTTAGAATTGATCTTAACTTATAAATCGATTTCAATGTTTGGATGAAATTTGTGTTTTTCTTTGAATTGTGAATTTGAGCAATTATGGAAAGATGTCATGGAGAAGGTTGTTAGGTTGAGTATGTGTTATGTCTTACTTTTGCTCGAAGACTAGCAAAATGTTAAGTTTGGGGGTTTGATAACTCTATAAAAAAATAGAGTTATTTTACCTATTTTAGGCAGTAATTAATGCATTATCTATGAGAAAATATTTGAATTTCCTTCTGATTATTTGAATTTTCCTTGTTTATGCAGAATAATGAGATATGGAGAAGATAAGGAAAATAATGGCAATTATCGGAATTCAAATAAAAACAGCAGTGGAAGATGGATATCAAATCAGGAAATTCTTGATTTTGTTCCTTGATGTTATCTCTGCAAGCATTAAGAGATAGATATTTTAGATTTCCTATAAATAGGAAGAGAGAGCAGCTAGGGTTTTTTTTTAGCTAGATCGTTTCCATTGTTCTCGAGAGCTTTTCAAGTATTTTGAAGAGAAGACAAAAGTGGTGACAGAATTCTTGTTCTTTGATTCAAGATGCTGGGTTTGATTTATATTTATATTTTTATTTCTTATTCTACTATGTTCTAATTTTCTTTTGTTAGAGCTACGATGTAGCCTAACCATGATGATGTGAATTTCATGATTTTTATGTTCTACAATTGATTTCATTCATGTGAGTTATTTATTATTGCGTTTAATGCTTTTGAGTGATTTGGCCACCACTTGAATGATCTGATATGCATGTTTGAGACTGAGAGGTGATAATATGCAATTGTTCATTATAATATATAACCATGAATTAAACGTGGATAGAAATATACTGCGTTATTTGTGTAGCTTTCGGTGATAAGTGATCCAAAAGACTCATTGTAAACCGGGAATATTCATAGTTTTTAATGCACTCATGTTTATTTTAATTCACATAGAGATATAGTGGATTAATAAGCTAAGTAGGTTTGCTATACCTAGAGTTAGGATAGTAAATAGATTAGGAAATTCCGCTATCACATGTTTGATATCGTTCTTGTATTTATAACAATATGAAATTCATATCTAGTGGTTATGGTGAAATCGGATGCTCTAACATATTTATCTGATTGATTTTACTGCATTTAGTCTACAAATTTCGTTTTTAATTCATTCTTAATTATATTTTGATTTGTTAGATAAATTTTAGAATTAGTCTATTTTAGTATTTAATTGGTTTATTGATCATCGATCTCCGTGGGACGATACTTTATCTCATCATTATATTACTTGTTCGATACGTGCACTTGCGTTTAGAATTTTACGAACAATGCCCCATTGTCGGGTTATCTCAGGAGTCGAGATATCACAAGGAATGCCTCAAAGTTGAGATGCCTCATGTATAGAGATGCTCCGGTGAGTGTTTCGGGATGTCTCGAGAGTCGAGATGACCCATGAGTTAGAATGCCCGAGATGCTTTGGGATGCCCTTGTTTATTGGGATGCCGCCTCGTGTGTTCAAGATACCCCATGAGTTCGAACACCTGGAATTTGAGATGCCCCATTGTCGGGTTATCTCATGAGTCGAGATATCATAGGGAATACCTTGAAGTCAAGATGCCTCATGTACAGGGATGCTCCGGCGAGTGTTTTGGGATGTCTCAAGAGTCAAGATGACCCATGAGTTGGAATGCCTGAGATGCTTTGGGATGCCCTGTTTATTGCTTGGAATTTGAGATGCCTCATTGTTGGGTTATCTCGGGAGTCGAGATATCACAGGGAATGCCTTGAAGTCAAGATGTTTGGGATGTCTCAAGAGTCAAGATGACCCATGAGTTGGAATGCCTGAGATGCTTTGGGATGCCTTGTTTATTGGGATGCCATGTGCTCCGGCACAGTATGCGAGATATCTTGCGTGTTCAAGATACCCCATGAGTTGGAACGCCTGGAATTTGAGATGGTCCATGTCGGGTTATCTCGGGAGTTGAAATATCACAAGGAATGCCTCAAAGTCAAGATGCCTCAAGTACGGGATGCTCTAGCAAGTGTTTTGGGATGTCTCAAGAGTCGAGATGACCCATGAGTTGGAATTCCTGAGAAGCTTTGGGATGCCTTGTTTATTGGGATGCCCCGTGCAGCATGGGACTCCTCTGTGTTGACTCCACTGAAGACGACTCTGCACGATCCTTGAAAAAGGCCGAAGCTGAAGTCTTGGTCTGCGGCGGAGCTGAAGTTTTGAAGTTGGGGGGGTGTTGTTCGAAGTCCTTATTGTCTCTCTGGACTTTGGTGACCTTGATGCTACGCATCCTGCTTTCCTGTAATCGGAAGCAGAACTTTTCCTTTTTTGGGCTGATAAGTAGACTGAAAGAATAAGGTTGACTTTGGTCCTCCATCTTTTGTTGAAGAAAAAGTTTGAGATTATCCTTATGTTGAGTTGAAGCATGATATTTGTCCCCTAGTGTATCTGTGAACTTTAGTTTCCTTCGAACTGCAACTTTAAAGATGGACCTGAATGGATGTTGGAAGGTAACAGATAGATTAGGCTGCTGAATGAGTTCAGATTTCTCAAAGCCTGGAGTTTTTTCCCTCGTTTGTTCATGTTTAAAGAACACCTGCAGGTACATCAGAACAACCAACCCAACCTGCAATGGGCCATGGAGACGATGCCCCAGGCTCGGGTCATGGGCAACATGGTGCTGCTGCTGAACGGTGACATCCTGATCATTAATGGCCGCACAGCGAGGATGGCCAGGTGGGAGTACTATGGACCCAGTCATCCGCGGCCCGACGGACTAGCAAGAAGATATCATTCTGTTGAGATAAGGCGAGTGATCGAACAATAATATAGACAGAAAAAGAAAATAAAACGGACACCAGATTTACGTGGTTCAGTCGTAAAGACCTACGTCTACGGGGAGAGCAGCAACGAATTTCATTATAAATTAAGCGATACAAGGAGATTACACACTCAAATCACTTAAACACTTTCTCTCGGTGTTTTTCCAAGCCCCAATTACACCCAATAACACACAATATTTAGCCCCGAAATTCCTCAAGAAATAATCTCTCAATCTCACGAAGGAATTACACGCAAATCTTACCACAAGATTTAATTGGCTTCAACACTAAACCATATTGATGTAATTCACGACAAAGAAAATCCCTCCCAAGCACTCGACAACGAGACGGCGCTTCAAGACCAATTCTTCACGATCAACGGCGGAACACCAAGCACTCACGCGGCGCTTCAAGACAATTTGTGATCCACACCTATCACCCACGGCCTCAAGTCTATATATAAGTAAAACCCTTATTCTTTTTGCCAACTTTTCATAGGATTTGGTTTCTTATCCAAAACATATCTATATTTTAAACAAAATCCAAGTCCTAGTCAAAATTGGACTTTTCTATTTTAGTAGCCAGATTCTCCAACGCAGATTCAAATTTGGAAAGTTGATTTTCGGATCTTCTTTGCTCGATTTCGAACATCCGCAATGTATCCAATTCGGAATATTCGTAATTTTGCATTGGGTTTAAACTCGAGACATATTTTAACAATCTCCACCTTGGCTCGACGTTTGAACTAAGTCGCAATCGTTTCGCAAAAATTCAAACTTTGCTGCTGCTTTCCCCTAGCCCCCAATGGGCTCAACCGCCACATATATTGTCCAAGTCCAAGCCTCGCTTGAACTTCGCTATAACCGAGTACCTCATCAGAATACCAACTCCACATGCACCTTTAACTGCTCCGCAAGGATTTTCCGACATAACCTCCTTAACCACAGATAAAGCAAAACCATTGTTGCATCCATATCTGTCAGGAGATTGAATACATACATTGTCAATATTAGCAGTTATAGCAACCGTTGGCTCTATAGGCTCCACCTCGCTATGAGCACCATCTGTGTCAATTACTTTGCTAGTACCTGTACTTGCTAGCTACCTCAGGAGTTTCTGGTTGCAACTCCACCTCAAGCTGAACACCGTTCAGATCCATATTAACACTGCTATAATCACTCATAGCCAGAAGTACTTGAGACTCATTAAGGGTAACTTCTCTGCTGTTAACAGGTGAATTTATTTCTGGACACCACAATTGATCGCCCCACTCACCTTGTGCATAGCCATGGAATATGCACATTGCCCTCCCATCGGGCTTACCATCACTCACTCGAAAATAACATGGGCAACCAAACATTCTAAGAATAGAATAATCAGCAACGTTACCTGACCACACTTCTTTAGGAGTTCGCCATTCAATAGCAGTTGATGGGGATCTATTCACCAGGTAGCTTATCATACTTGGCATATCAGCTAGGATTCTCCTAGCAATACCAGCACTAGAGATTATTTTACGGGCCATCTCTACTAATGTTTGCTAATCAATTCTGCAAATTGTTGTGATTTACTAGCACTAGTGCGGTGTTTCACTATGCTCTCTTTCATGCAGAATTTATTTGTCAGCTCCGAGCAGAACTCCATGCTATTATCAGTCCGCACATGCTTGATCGACTTACTAGTCTCCGTCTCGATCAAAGCTCTTGACTGCGAGATCCTGACACCAGCATCAAACTTATGCCTTGGCACAAACACCCAAGTCTTCCTCAAGCAGTCAAAAGACTCTCGAACAGATGCATTCGACGTCTCCGAGGCGAAACCTGTCATTGTCTCACCTTGAAGTTTATACAGGTCTATGTGCTTGATTCCTTTTATTATCACTAGGGCACCTCGAACAACCTTCAGAACTCCACCTTCTGAAGAATACCTGCAACCAGCTGAATCTAGGGCACCTAAGGAAATTAAGTTCTTCTTCAACTCTGGAACATGCCTCACTCCAGTCAATGTCCTCACAATGCTAATTTTAACATCACCAACACCTACAACATCGCACTCAGTGTTGTTTCCTAACTAGACTTTATCACTACTCGTGCACTGATAAGTGATAAACCAATTTCTATTTGGTGTCACATGAAAAGAACAACCAGAATCCATAATCCATCCATCAAGCGATGAATCATTAGTGACAGACAAGACATAATCGGCATTATCTGCTACAGTTGCAACATTATCTGTAGAATCAACAATAATTCCCTTAACCTTCTCATTCTTTAGCTTAAGGCAATCCCTTCTAAGATGCCCCCTCTTGCCACAGCTCCAACAGACAACATTAGCAGTCCTAGACTGACTACATCTGTTCATATTGGTACTACTATTACCCACACGTGTTACAGATCTTCCTCTATTTTCACCTATTAGAGCAATAGATACAGATTCGCTAGATTCTCTTCTACGAATATCCTCGCTTAGAATCAAATCTCGAACCCCATCAAACGTCAAACTTGTTGACCCAGAGGAATTACTAACAGCAGTAACAGTAGTATTCCAACTATCAGGCAATGAGGATAATAGAATCAAAGCACGTACCTCATCTTCAAAGTCAATCTCAATTGAACTCAATTGACTAACAATCACATTGAATTCATTAATATGATCAGCAACTGACGCACCTTTGCTCATCTTCAAGTTAAACAGACATCGCATCAAACAGACCTTGTTGATCATAGAGGGCTTCTCATACATATCCGATAGGGCTTGCATCAAATCAGCAGTGGTCTTCTCTTTCAGGATGTTAAACGCGACGTTACGAGCCAACGTCAGCCAAATAACACCCATAGTTCGTCTATCTAGCAAATCCCAATCAGCTTGCTTCATCGTCGCTGGTTTCTCCCTAGACAAGGGTAAGTGTAGTTTCATCTGATAAAGATAATCTTCAATCTACATCTTCCAGAAACTAAAATCATTCCCATCAAATCTGTCGATTCTCACTTTTACTTCTTTTGTCGCCATCGATTCGCTTCAACTTAGCCAAGCCTGGCTCTAATACCACTTGTTGCGATGGGGCGAGCGATCGAACAATAATATAGACAGAAAAAGAAAATAAATCGGACACTAGATTTACGTGGTTCAGTCGTAAAGACCTACGTCCACGGAGAGAGCAGTAACGAATTTCGATCAAGCGATACAAGGAGATTACACACTCAAATCACTCAAACACTCTCTCGGTGTTTCCCAAGCCCCAATTACACCCAATAACACACACAGTGTTTAGCCCCGAAATTCCTCAAGAAATAATCTCTCAATCTCACGAAGGAATTACACGCAAATCTTACCACAAGATTTAATTGGCTTCAACACTAAACCTTATTGGATGTAATTCACGACAAAGAAAATCCCTCCCAAGCACTCAACAACGAGATGGCGCTTCAAGACCAATTCTTCACGATCAACGGCGAAACACCAAGCACTCACGCGGCGCTTCAAGACAATTTGTGATCCACACCTATCACTCACGGCTTCAAGTCTATATATAAGTAAAACCCTTATTCTTTTTGCCAACTTTTCATAGGATTTTGTTTCTTATCCAAAAACACACACACACACACACACACACACACACACACACACATATATATATATATATATATATATATATTTTAAACAAAATCCAAGTCCTAGTCAAAGTTGGACTTTCCTATTTTAGTAGCTAGACTCTCCAACGCAGATTCAAATTTGGGAAGTTGATATTCGGATATTCTTTGCTCGATTTCGAACATCCGCAACATATCCAATTCGGAATATTCGTAATTTTGCATTGTGCTTAAACTCGAGACATATTTTAACACATTCGATGGAGCATTGTGAAACGATTTATATTATTGTTAAGTGTCTTGCAATATCCTCCAACCTCGTGGGACCGATAGAAAGAGAGAATTCCACAGCTTTTTGTAGTTTGATGGGTTTCTTTTTGTTGTTCTTTTTGGGATGCACTTCACCTTAATCAAAAGATGGGCTTGAAAATCTGCTACACATACGAGGAAGTTTTGGACCTCAGAATCATGATGACCGTAAACTTTAGTCGTTGAGATGTACGAATGGTATTTAATTAAATCGGTTTGTCTTCTTTTCTTCTTCTTATTTTTTTTTTCTATAAAAAAATTGAAAGATCGCAATAATAATATTAACAAGTACTTTATACAAAACTTATTATTAGAAGATGGTTAACGAATGTACTTTCATCACCGAAATGCAAGAAGCAAACTGAAAATCTACCTGCATTCCAAGATGAAGCAAATAGGGAAACTGTGGATTGAGCTTTCCAGACCTGTTTCATCTAGGGAGATGGGTGCAACTGTGACTTACAACTACACATACAGAAAATTCCGAGAAATAGAGAGGCGAATGCAGAATCAATACCTACAGACATAGTAGTGCATGAGGGTGAAACAGGGATACGTTGAAATTTGTTATGTTGAATTAATCCCTTGGATAAGTAAATAGCATAGCCCCGATTATCCCCAATAAATTTAACGCGATTTGGATCAAATCCATCTTCAGATTTAAGTAGGTAACTGCAGTACTAAATGCTGCATCTGGGGCAGGCTGCAAACACCATAAGGCCAAATGACTGCAGATACAAAGAAGGTGCTGTATCTCGTGAAGTGACCCTAGAACAAATACTGCAGCTTCTAGAAATCAGAAGTTTGAACATCCACTTGCAGTGACATTGGAAGAGTTAGAAGAGCAAAACTTCAGTTATTGACGAAGAATCAATTTAAGCTGGTGACAATAAACTTTTCATAAGAAATAGGTCCGAAAAGGTCCTTTGTGTCCATGGTATGGCTGCGAGTCTCGAATCGATGGTGATGGAGATGGACATTGGAAAATGCCCATTTGGTGGCCGGAAGCAGCCAGAGATGGAGGTCTTGCTGAGTATCTTTGTGATTGGGCTTATAGCTTTGAAGGAGCTTCAATGTTAAAACCCCTGAACTTTAGATTTAGTCTTAATTTTTCTCTAAACTTTTTTTGATATCAGAAAAATCCCCAACCTTTAAGTTTAGTCAATCTACCTTGAACTTTTTTCTTTTGTCTAAGGAAAAATCCTTAAATTTAGGTCCAATCCTAATTCTACTCCAAACCTTTCTTTGGTCAAATAATCATCAATTTTTACTTTAGTTCTAAAAATCTGCTCCTATTGACCCTCTGATCAAAAGTCGTGGTTAGCAATTCCTAATTTTTATATTCTAAAACAGTTTTATTTTGAAGATAATTTTTCATGTTGCCTTACCAATGTGGATTTGGTATCGATATGGAAATCCCCCATTAAGTTGGGATTAAATCACGGGGTAAATTTGGAAATAGATTAAAATCTGGTGATTTTTTTTAGACAAAACACAATTTCGGATAGATTTGAGACTGAATTTAAAGTTTTTGGTTTTTTTCTTAGACAAAAATTTTTTGAGATAGAATTGAAATTGGTTCTAAAGTTTGAGGTTATTTAGAAATTATGCTGTGTAATGGGCTTAATGTACCGGTTTCTAGGCAATGGGAGGAAATTGGAAAAAAGGAAAAAAGAAATGTGGGCTGATTGTTGTTTTAACAAAAAAGTGGGCTTGTCATCGGCGTTCAGAATAAGCCGAGCTTTAGTTATAGAGCCAGCGAGTGTTGGGCCTAAGTTTTAGTTGGGTAAGCTTGGCTTTATTTAGGTTACACGGTGTGGGCTTTTGTTTGGGCTGGGTTTAACTTTAGAGAATTGGGTTTAGCTCACGAGTGGACTTGACATGAGAGCCCAACTTATGTCCGAGGCCTAGGCTCGAGAGTCCAAGTTCAGCCCATGTTCGACCGGGCCCCAGGGCCTGGCTCGAGTTCCTATTTTCAAAATAAATTCTTTTAAAAATTTAATATTAAAAAAAATTATAGGATTATGAAAATCCTTGAGAAAATTTTAAAAAATTCAATTTTTTTCTAAAATTAGGAAAAACTTTAAAAAATAGATTTTAATAGTTTTATCTCGAAATGTACAAAAAATTTGATAAAAAATTGAATTCAAAATTGAACAAGCTCTTAGGATTTTATAATGGAGTTTTTAATATTCTTAAAGATAATTGTTGTTAGGGCGGTGTTAGGAATAAAAATTTAGGACTCACAATTAGTAAAAGAGGAAAATCCCAAATAAGGACCCAAAGTGTCTTATTTCAAAAAGGACTTAAAGTGGAGTTTGTCTTAAATAAGGACCCAAAGTGATCATTTAGTCTCAAAGAAGGACCTCACTTGCCAATCGATGAGCAGATGCATTTCCGATGCATATTACAATGACGATCAGGGGTATTTTTGTCCAATTATTATTATTTTATTATTATTATTATTATTATTATTATTATTATTATTATTATTATTATTATTATTATTATTATTATTATTATTATTATTATTTTCGGTTGTCTTGTTTGTTTGTTTGTTTTTTTTGGCCAATGGTTGCACTTTTTATCATCTTCTTCGTCCCTATTCGTCTTCTTCTCAAGAACATCAAACTTGGGAAGAGGCTGGTGAGCGCTGGCCATTGGTGAGGGGCGATGGGAGGGTCGGCGAGGGTTGGACGCCCATCGCCAGTAGTGGGTGAGGGCCGCTAAGCCCTCGCCGGCCGCGGGTGAGGGCTTGCAAGGCAACCCTCGCTAGATCTGGCGAGGGTGGCCTCGGTCATAGTCGGCAAGGGCCATCAAGCCCTCATTGGCTATGAGTGAGGCCTAGCAGGCCTTTGCCGACCCTTATCAGTGGCCGGTGAGATGGGTAAGCCCTCGCCTAGGGCCGGTGAGGGGCAACCTCACTGATGGCCGCGGAGGGCAACCTCCCCCGCCTCCACCCGCCGCTCAATCAACAATCTTGTCTTCTACCAGGACTACGACTAGGTCGCCCATGTCGCCTTCTTCATCCCTTCCTCCCACCACCGCTCCTAGATTGACGACTTCTTCGACTACCTCTTTTGCCCTCAAGGATCTTCTTGTAAGGCCTTGATTTTGACGGCCCTCTCCCCCACGACCAGCGAGGGCTTGATGGCCCTCGCCTATTGCTAGCAACGGGTGTCAAGCCCTCGCTTGTTGCTGGTGATGGGCGTCGAGCCCTCGTTGGCCCTCGCCAGCAGCCGCCACTCGCCGACCTTTTCCCAAGTCCGGTGTTCTTGATCTTGGCAAGAAAAAGTGAACGGGGGACGAAGAAGACCATGAACAGGGCAACCAAAAATGAAAAAAGAAAAAGAAAATTGGACGAAAATACCCTAATCAAGCCATTGGAATATGCATTGGAGATGCATCTATTCATCAGTCGATGAGTGAGGTCCTTCTTCGAGACTAAATGACCACTTTGAGTCCTTATTTGAGACAGTCTTCACTTCAGGTCCTCTTTTTTTTTTTTTTTTCTTCCAGAAAAAGACACTTTGGATCATTATTAGAGATTTTCCCTTAGTAAAAGGGATCTTTGAATATTTTGGTTAGTAATTAAATAATATTATGTATCGAAATGGCACTAGTTAATCAATTAGGCCACGTTTGCTCATCCGGATTTCTAACCAAAATAAGACTAAATAGGATAGAATATGAAATTCATGAATTTTACTACAGCCTATCCACTATTTGGTAATTGCAGTACCAAAGTTAGATATATAACATCATATCATATATATTGTTGAGTATAAACGGTGTATTAATACAAATGGAGATGATAAAAATATCTCGTGATGCTCTTGCTTACTTTTACTTTACTTTACTTTTCTTTTTATTTTCCTCTCTTTTTAAATTAATTTATTTTTGATTTCTTTCTTTCCCTTTCATCATTCTCTAATAAAATTTTATTAAATAGTAAACTATACTAATACACCTAAAATACTAAAATACGTAAAATATGTAATAAATATAAATATAAATATAAATATAAATATTGATTTTTATATATTGAATATATATTATAAAATAAAAATAAATTCGAATATATAAATAAAAATAAGATCAAATTAAAATAACTAAATTGTTATTTTGAATTTCTTATATTAGAATTCAAATATTATTTATATTGAAATATAATTTATATTTTATTAATTTAAGAAGATTGTCATTTGTGAAAAATAATTTTCTTATTATAGATGTTAGAAATCTTATTCATCTTAATCCCACCTTCCCCATGATATAATTTTATCCGGTTTATGTCCCAATTATATCCAACTATATTTTTGTCTTGAGCGTGCACTAAATATAGGGTATGCTAAATTTTGTCCTATCCCAAATTTTATCCGATTGCCAAATGCAGCCTTAGTATAATCAAGTCTTCATCTCTAGATTCTCTAATTGTGTAAAAAGTGAAGTATACTCACATACTCCACATGATTTCTAGCAAGCCTCAATAAACTAGCGGTGACTCCTCATTTGGAAATTCTTATAGTGTTAACATTCCAATGTAGCTTGATGTGTAATCAAGAGTCCTAAACTCATCTTTTAGATAATACATATAAATTTATGTCTTTTTCCCTTTGGATGGAAAACATAGGTCATGACAATAGAAATGTCACAATTTTGTCATGGATGAAAATATTTGTTGCTTATTTATGTGAATTAGTAATGCAAGTTATCATTTCGAGGGAAATCTTTTTAAAATTACTGCTTTTCCACGGAATAAGTATAATCCTGCAAATTCATTTTATCACAAAATTGTCCTATCTGTCAAAAACGCTCATTTATACGATGTGATATGACGAAGCAGAAAAGCTAAAAGGGATTAGGCTGCGTTTGGCAACCACTTTGCCAAGGATCTTTAGGATTCTAAAGGCCTTTGGGCCAAATAGAGAGTGTTTGGCAAAAAACTTTGAATGTCTATTGCACAAATGCCAGCCTTTTGAAGGCTAAAAGCCCAAGGCTGCCTTGGCTTTCTAGCATTCTTGGTAAGCAACAGTGAATCTTAAAAAAAAAAAAAATTTCATTATTCCTTTTTTAACCTTAAAATTTTACTAAAATTCCAAGTGTGACCCTTTTAAAAAAAAACCCTAACTCTTCTTTTCCAAGAAATTCTCGACTCTTCAGATACACCGCTTCCTTTCCCTTATGTGTTGTTCTTCTTGACTCTTCAGATACGTCGCTTCTCTTCCCTTCTGCTTTGCTCTTCTCGATTCTTCAGATCTCGCTCTTGCCACTTCAAAGCTTACCCCTTCGATCGTCAAAGCTTGCATCTCCAGCCGTTTGTCGAAGCTCACCTCTCCGATCGGTCACCGAAGCTCACCTGTTTGGTTGCCGAAGCTTCAGTGGATATTGTCCGTCCAGGCCCTTGTTCATCGCCATTACATTGCTTGCCATTGCCCAGGCCTAGTCTCACAGCTCAACTCCCGCACCTGCTAGCGACGGTGAGCACCCCCCCTCTCTCTCTCTCTTTGTGTCTCTTGCATTTGGTTTTCATTGTAAATGGCTTATCTGCTAGCAAATGGGCAAATTTAGAATGTGGGTGCTAGAATCGAGAGATTTTGAACTCAATGGAAGCACGATTCAATCACTGTGACATTGACATTACGCGAATTTTTGCAAATTACCTGAACTTTTCAGCATCAGAACGAACATCAAACAAGCTTGAAGGATGTCAGTGCATTGAGGCCTGCGTTATGATGGGCGGTGGCAAGTTCCGCCACATGATTGCTATCTGCTTGCATTGTTTAGGGGATTCTCTGGAAGCGAATCAAGACATACGAATGGGATGACTACAATTTAAGCAACCTTAGTTTTTGTAGGATTAGAATCAAGCAGCTCTAATTGCAAAGAGTTATTGTTAATTTTTATTTTGACGATTTAGATGCAGATTGAGCAAAATTTGACTTGATTTGAGTGCTTAAACCACCTTTTATTTGGAGAAATGGGGTGACCACTGTCATGTATGAGATTAGGCATAAAGGAGATGGCTATATTTCAAAGACAAATTTTTATTTTTCCACAAGGAAAATATGTTGTGCTAAACTTACGTACATAACCATCAAATATATTCTTTTAGAGAAGATATGATCTGATTTGGGGTGTGTTTGTTTCATTGAAAGTTTTTTTTTTTGGGAACTATTTTCATTGATTTTTGGTGTTAATGAAACCTTAGCAGCATGAAAGATAGAAAATGAAGCTCCCTGCTAGAAAAGAGGAAAGTGTTTTTCAAGTAAAATGAGCTAAGTCTAGTGTTAATATGGCAAGGCTGAGGACTAGTGCACCTCTTCCTCCCTCTCTCCTCCTTTACATTCTAATGCATACATAAGAATCTGTGATTCTGGTCTTGATGCTAATGAACATAGTAGTTGGTATGACACTAAGTAATCATCAGTTGTGGGTTGGTCTATCGTGCAACTTGCAAATATTAGACTGATTGGACTTTCCATTAGGGTGATGAGCAGGAAATGATAAGTACTTGTCCATTATGCTAGGTTGGTCTTTGGTAAGTTAAGAAGTGTCAGATTTGTGTTTGTTCCCCCATATGCTAAACATAACAAATAAATTTGAGGGCTCTATTTGGCATTTTGACTTGGTCATTGATTAACAATGCCGTGAAGCTAAAATTTGGAAAAGTCAGCAATGGATTATTGCTTTGTTTTGAGTTGATTCACAAAGTTCAAAAGTCAATGTTAAAATGGCAATGCTTTTGACCTTTTTTTTTTTTTTATAGGTCTAGTACCTATTTCAGCTTTTTAAAAGTTAGGTTAGTATGTTGACTCTTCTAATTTGTTAATATTATTTCTTCTTCACTTCTTTTTGGCTCAGAATTAGGTGCTCAACTCTCTCTTCGCTCATAACCGAAGTGCTCACCTCTCTCTTCACTCAAAATGTATCGATTGTCCCACCTTAAACTCAGGTTCTTCCACTTCTATTTTTTATGTTTATGTTCTTTTTCCCCACTTACATATCCAACTTGGTGTGCTCTTTCATGGGTTCATATGAATTGCATTTTAATTTATTTATAATGTCCATAGCTTTGTGTTCATAGTTAACATTATCTCTTTTCATTTTTCAAATTTGTTTGTATTTATTTTATTGAAAGATGACAAGTTTATCAAAGGAAAATTCATATTGGAGTTCTGAAGATGTAGAAACTTTTTGTCGATTATGCATTGAACAAATTGAAAAAGGAAATCATCTTGTGAGCAACAAAAGGGATGGATGGACATATATAATTAACAAGTTTGAGGAGTTGATGGAAAAAAGTATGATACAAATCAAATGAAGAGTAAGTGGAATAATTTAAAGGAAAAATGAAAAAAATGGAAGCAATTGATTTAAAAGGAAACGGGACTAGGATAGGATCCGAGGAAGAAAACCATTGACGTGAGTGACGAATGGTGTGAGAGAAAAATTTAGGTGTTAATCTAATTTTTTGTTACTTTTTTATTTTTATTTTTATGTAAGTTCATCTTTTATAATATAACTCATAAAATATTTTATTATAACAGGCCAATCCCAAACTTAGAGTCTTTCGAATGAAAGGCATACATCCGGATCTAGAAGTTTTGTTAGATCAAATGTTTCAGGGTACAGTTGCTACTGAAAGTGTTACTTGAAATCTTGCACAAGGCTTATGTAATAATGAGAATGTTGAGACCACATAAGCTGATATTGGTGATTATGCAAGATCTATTGATGATATTTTAGAACATGATGTAGGTGAAACAAATGCTCAAGCAAGTCAAAGTAAGAGCCATAAAATAACGGTAGAAAGTTCAACGAAGTAAGCTCGATGAAAGAAAGGAAAAAAAATTGAGCAGATCTGATAAGTTAGCATCACAAATCAACAGATTTTGTTTAGTTGTTGAAAGTAGGAGCAATGCAACATCGGTTGCAAGGGAGTTTGATCCTTACAAAGAAATTGTGCAAACATTGAAAATCATAACTGAGATTAAGCAAGACAGAAATTTGTTCTTCTTTGCACTCTTTCATTTTGCTGAGAAGAAAGACAACAAGCAAATTTTTATGAACTTGGATGAAGATAAAGAAAAATTTGAGTGGCTGAAGTATAAGTTGGAAGAGCATAATAGTCACCACTAGGATGCTAGTTACTTCTTTGAGCTATTTCATATTAATCTATGTTGTAATGTGAGACTTATTTTCGGTTGCTAATTTGCATTACTTGTGAACTTGTGAACTCTTCTTCTGATTATGTTCTAATATGAGACATGTGTGTTCAGTTTGTGTTATTTCGATTTGGTGGAATTTGCATATATATTATAGATGATAATTGTTCCATTGATGGATGATTATTCATCACTTTTCTTATTGTTTTGTTACTTTAAACAGATATGGATGATTCTCCTGAAAGAGAAATCGATGAAAAAGAGGACGAGGAATTCAATCAACTTGTGGAAATTACTCAAGTTACAATCGCTTATCAAGCAATATACAGTCACAAAAAACTTTGTAGGACATCTTCATATACAGGATATGCATGGTTAGAAGAGTTGATGGGCGAAGATGCTAATCCGATGAGGTATTATCAAATGTTTAGAATGGATAATATTGTATTTAATAATTTAATGCATGATTTGGTAACAAGCTATGATCTTGAAGAAACTATGAATATTGATGTTAAAGAAATGCTTGAAATATTTCTTCATATTTTAGGACATGGTATAGGTAATAGGTTAACATAAAAGCACTTTCAACGCTTTAGGGAAACTATAAGCAAGTACTTTAGCTTAGTATTAGACAAAGTATGTTAAATGGGAAAAGATTTGATCAAACCAACTGATTGGCAATTTAGGGATGTTCCGGAGAAGATACAAAATAATCAAAGATTTTATCCATATTTTAAGATACGTTTTGATTATTCAATAGAAAGAAAGAACTAAATGCAAATTTTGATTATATAATAATATTTGCGTTTTTGTTTTAAGATTGTATTGGAGTTATTGATGGCACTCATATCTCAGCAGTAATACATGTAAAAGATTAGATTCATTTTATTAGTCGAAAATGTACACCGACTCAAAATGTATTGGCGATGTGTAATTTTAACATGGAATTCATTTATATTTGAGCTAGTTGGGAGGGACAAGCTCATGATACTCGTATTTTCTATGAAGCTTTAGGGACAAGCCCATGATACTCGTATTAATAGTTCAGGGTTAAGTTGCTATCTATCTGCTGTTTACGGGGAGTACACGTTTGCCCGCTGGCGCCCTCTATGGGAAGACCTTTGCCATTGTAGCGATATTTTCCAGAATTCTCCGTGGTTGGTCATTGGCGATTTTAATGGAATTAAAGATCCTTCCGATCGCATTGGCTGTTCTACCAACTGGATTTCCTACTTTGATGAATTTCCCCAATACTTGGCCCGTGCGGAACTTGTGGACCTCAGATATGTTGGGTGCTGTTTCACTTGGTCCACCTCATCCGGTGACACGAGGAAAATGAGGAAGATCGATCGTGTTCTCGTCAACGGTGAGTGGAATCTTTAATTCTCTTACTCAGAGGCCAATTTCCTTAATCCAGGGATATCAGATTATTGTCCTATGACTGTTAGAGTTTTGCAGCCCTCATATAAGAGGAAGCCTTTTAAATTCTTCGACTTTTGGACTCACCATCCAGAGTTTAAGGCCATTGTCCAGCAGGCATGGGATAGTCCGGTTGCAGGCGTATCCACGTACCAGCTTGTATCGAAGCTTAAGAGAGTAAAGGCGCGGCTTAGATCTCTTAACCGTGAGGCTCTCTCCGACATTTCAGTTAAGGTTGCTGAGGCTAGAGACGCTATGAGAATTGTTAGCTAGAGCTCCAGTTGAACCTGGCAAGCTCGATTCTTACTCAAGAAGAAAGAGAGTGTCGTCGTGTATTTGTTGATCTTAGATCTCAGGAAGAATCATTCTATAGACAGAAGTCTAGGATTACATGGCTAAAAGAGGGTGATAGGAACACGAAGTTCTTTCACCAATCTATGAAGAGAATGCACTTATTGAATCGCATCCTCTCTGTAAAAGACCCATCCGGAACCGTAATTACTAATCCGGTCTTGGTTCCTCAGGTGTTTGTTAATTATTTTTCTAAATCTCCGAAGGAAGGGTTGATCAGACCGTCCATTAATGAGGTGAGGCAGTATGTTCGCAAGACCCTGTCCCAAGACCAATCAAGCTTCCTCAATATGTCGGTTTCTGATTCTGAAATCAAAAACACATTATTTTCGCTGGCAAAGGGCAAGGCCCCAGGTCCGGATGGTTTTTCTATTGAATTCTACAAATATTGCTGGGATTCCGTTGGCTTTTCAGTGCATGACTTCTTCCGCAATGGTTGGCTCTTAAAAGAGGTAAATGCCACTACTCTAGCGCTTGTCCCTAAAGTGCCTAATGCTAGTGTGGTAATGAACTATAGACCGATTGCATGTTGTAACACGATTTATAAGGTGATTACGAAGATTTTAGCCAATAGAATAGCTGGGGTCCTTGGGGATTTGATTAGTCAGTCCCAGAATGCATTTGTTAAGGGTAGGAGAATGAGGGATAACATCCTATTAGCTCAGGAATTGTTTGCAGGATTCCATCTAAACCCGTATTTGCCTAAGTGTGCGATAAAAGTTGACTTTCATAAGGCTTATGATACTATCGACTGGAATTTCTTAGAGTTGGCCCTTGAAGCGTTTCGGTTTCCTTCCCACTTTATAAAGCTCATTATAGTATGTGTTTGGACTCCGAAATTCTCTATATCCATCAATGGGGATCTTCACGATTTTTTTCTGGGGGGTAGAGGCCTAAGGCAAGGAGATACAATGTCCCCATACCTATTCACGTTGGTAATGGAGGTGTTCTCTAGTATCTTGATTTCTCGCACCTCCAATCCAGATTTTAAATTCTACTGGAGATGCAAACCGGTTTAGCTCTCCCATTTGTTTTTCGCTAATGATGTTTTCCTATTCTGTCAAGCGGATTGGAAGTCGGTTGTTATGTTGAAAACATGGCTTGATATGTTCTCCTCTTGGAGTGGTTTACTTCCTAACAAGCACAAGAGCGAGATTTTCATGGCTGGTGGTGATACTTCTATTCGGAACAGAATCCTTTGGGCCTTCGGATTTCAGGAGGGAAAATTACCGGTCCGCTATCTTGGTGTACCGATTATCTCTTCTAGATTGAATAGAGCGGACTGCATAGCATTGACAGATCGCATTACCGCAAGAATCCAATCATGGACACATCGGTTTCTATCGTTTGCAGGTAGGCTGCAACTTATAAGATCTGTTCTTCATTCCGTCCAAGCATTCTGGATGAGCATTTTCACTCTTCCATCCTCGGTCCTAGCGGATATTGAGCGGATAATGAGGCAATTCTTATGGAAAGGTACATCACTAGGTCGGGGTGGCGCCGGAGTGGCTTGGGAAGATGTTTGTTGTCCGAAAGCTGAAGGGGGCCTCGGCATTCGGAATATAAGGGAGTGCAATAGGGCTTCTATGGTTAAATATATATTGATCATATTCTTCGATAAAGAATCCTTGTGGTGCCAATGGGTTCATTCGGTTTTCCTAAAGAAGAAAATTTTCTGGATTGCTGCTCAGCCAAGGACTTGCTTCTGGACGTGGAAGAAGATTCTCCAGCTTAGGCCCTTTTTTCGCCTATCTTTCAAGTAGGTGATTGGCAATGGATACTCCGTCTCGCTATGGCATGACTATTGGCTTCCGTGTGGTTCTTTGGATGGATTTATCCCTATCTCTTTTAGGGACAGAGTCTGCCTACCGGATTATGCAGTGGTAGCTGATCTCTACTCCCCGGTAGGTATTGGATTCAGAAATCTTCTCGAAAGATGGTCGATTGCTTTGCCGCCGCTATTCTCTGTGTAGGATAAATTTATTTGGTGCTGCGATTCCTCTGGTGTGTACTCGGTTGCCTCGGCATGGGAATCCATTAGGGTCAAGAGAAACCCAGTCAAATGGGCCTCTTTCATTTGGGATAACGCCCTTGCTCCGCGGTATCAGTTTATATTGTGGCTTATAACAAAAAACCGCATTCCTACTCAGGCGATACTTCTATCTCATGGAAGAATAGACTACAGTCTCTATGCCTTTTACAATGAAGTTCCAGACTCTGTTGATCATCTTTTCTTCAGTTGTCGCACCTTGGCACCTCTGGCCTTCTTTTGGGCCGCCAGGTGTAACCTCCCGTGGAAAAACAGAAGCTGGAAGGATCTAATTTTCTGGGCTATGAAGTTCTTCAGTGGAAATGATTTCTATCATAAGATTGTTCGATTCTCTTTCGGAGCTTTGTGTCATCTAATTTGAAAGAAGAGGAATGCTGCTATTTTCCGGGGTGAAGCAATAGCCATTCCTACAATTAAAAATCACCTTATTAAGGCGATCAGAGACAAATTTATTTCTTTCTCCAATGTTCCTCCATCTCCGAGGAACAAAAGGCTTCAAAGGTGCCGGGGATTCGATCCAGTGGTCTTCTCTACTCACTGATCTTGTTTCCGCTCGCCTCTGTTATGGTTTCTCCGTTCTTAGCCTTTGTATGTTTAGTTCGGAGGGTCTCCGTGGGTTGTATGGTGCTTTCGCCATTGCCTTCGCTTGCTGTTTTCCTTAGCTTCTATTCTTGCTCGTTTTACATCGATTCCCCTCCACTCTTATGTTATAAGAGTGTAGGTTATGGACCCGATCTTTTGTAATTTTCCAAGCTCCTTATATTCTATTTACCTTTCACCAAAAAAAAAAAAAAAAGCTTTAGGGAGACATGATGTGTAATTTCCTCATTCTCCTCCAAGTTTGTTAATTAATAGTTTTTGTACATTAATATGTATAAATATGGTATATGTTGATCAAATTTATTTTATATTTATGCAGGTAAATATTATTTAGTAGATTCTGGATATCCAATTTCAACAGGTTATTTGGGACCATATAAAGAAGTTAGATATCATTTGCTAGAATTTCAGCAAAGTCCTGCCCCTACAAGCTATCAAAAGGTATTCAATCATGCTCATTCCTCGTTACGATTGGAAATTGAGCGAGTTTTTGGTGTGTTGAAGAAGAAGTAGAAGATCCTAAAGCATAGGCCAAGTTTTCCATTTGAAAAGCAAGCAAAAATTATTATAGCAGCAATGACTTTGCATAATTATATATGACGAAATACCGTTAATGATAGACATTTTGCAAGAGCAAATTTGGACCCAAATTATGGATATGCAGTTGACCTTGATAATACAAATGAGGGGGGCGGTACTTTAAATGACAATTTATTTTCTAATGGCTGTTGACACCTAAATTTTTGCCCAAAAATATTTCATTCCAGCATATAGATTATCTAGGTATTTAATATAGTGTTTTAAATGAAAGATGTTTTTCCTATAAAAAAAATAATAATTAAAAAAAGAAGAAATCGAAAAAAAAAAAAAAAAAAAAAGAGAACAAGTTGGGGCCAATGATCTAAATGTGACTAACCAAGCCCATGAGGTCAGATTGGAATTCAAATGACAAGTTGGGGCCAAAATGCAATTTCCAAAAGTCGAGGGACCAATTCGCAAATTTTGTAAAATTTGCGCCCGAGCTTTTAAATCATCATCTTGGTCATCAATTAAGTTGAAATTGAATTTGGGCCAAGTCGAATCAATCAAATTGAGCCAAAAAGACCACATTTGTATTGAATTGGGTATTTTTGGATAAGAAAATGGCCAACTTTGAGGGACTTTTTTGCAAAATTGGGTGAGCACAATTGCGAAATTTGATCTAGATCTTAAACTACTATACATGAACTTGCTAATTGATCAAAAACCACAGCCAAAGTGATGGATTAAAGCACCCAAACCAGCTGCCAAATCTCAGTCCACGATTAAGTCTTAATTCGGAGCTGCTAAGTAGGCATATTGGTGGCCCCACCATATCTCACTCAGCCGCCCATTTAGCTCGATATTTGCACGTGATGAAAGACCATATATGGTGGTGCAAGTGGACGGAAATTGGCCAGATAAGCTGTTGACAGCACCGGAAAATCGCAGTGAAATTCGCATACTCAACATCTGCAGAATTGAAAAAAATGGCTAAATCAGAGAGTAGGTGAAGTAGCCTTGTTGACAGGCTTGGTAGGTGGACAAGAGACCGACCTGAAGCAAGGTCTTTCAGGGGATGAGAGAGAGGAGACGAGAGGGAGAGAGAGAGCTCGGAATCAATCTCCAAAGAAGCCCTCAGAAGCAACTCCAGAAAAAAAAAAAAAAAAAAAACCCGGAAATTCCAGATCAACCTTCTGAGAGAAAAATGAGAATTTCACAACCCTTCGGCCAAAATTAGCCAAAACCTTCAACTACAAAGTGAAACTTCATTCAAAGATCTTTCCATCCATAGGTCTCACGTTCCAAATGGAGATCGAGAAGGCCTCCTAAAGCCCCCCCAAAAGTATACCCTCCTGGTGGGCCAAGAAACACTGGAAATTTTTCTAAGTGTTGAGCCCGATTGGTCACGAGTGAGGGAAATGCAATGTTTTTTGAGAAATTTGAGAGACAAATGAGGAAAATATTGTCTTTTACCCAAACTAGAATAAATATAGTTTGTTTTGGTGTCAATTTTTCTAACAAAAGACGTCTTGAAGTCTAATTTTAGAGGTCAACGAAACCTTCGTTGTCAGTTCTTCTTTTCTGCAGATCTCATTTCGAGTTGAAGAAGCCAACTTCCACGTGCTTCCAGAGGACAATTTCTCTGTTTCCTTGGCCAAGAATCACTTGCAAAAGATACTATGAAGCAATGTAAGTATCCTAGATGTATTTTTGTTCGAGTTTGAACATGTTTTAATAGTGAACAATTAAGAGGAAAACTAGTTCAAGAAACTGATTTTGAGGTTGGAATTTTTCTAAATGTTGAAATCTCTTCAAGAGTTTTGCATGTGTGCTTTTTGAAGAGGTTATTTTGAGGTGTTCGGTTGGTCATTTTCTATGATGTTTGTTGCATTTGAAAACTCATGTTACCTACTTTCATTCGGATCAAGTAATGTTTCCTTTAGATCTCGTATGTAATTAGTGTCGGGGCTTGAATATGGGCATTTAACCCGTTTGTTTGACTTAGGTTCAAACCCAGATTTGCAAAATCAGATCAAACCTGCATATTTAATGACGATTCCAACTTGGTTTTCGTGTGTTTTAAGCTGTGATTTCTATCTAATCTTACTCCTTGCATGTGGTAGTTAACTTTGATTTTTTAGTTCCACATAATATTGCTCATGCGTTGAGATTGAATGCCGCAAACATGGCCTAAGGAAGCTGGTTTGGAGTGATTTGATGCACGCCAAGTGTTCAACGAAATGCGCAAACCAAGTTTCGATCTTGAAACGGTCAATTTGAGCCCGGTTATTGTGATATTCATGTGCTGTATTGTTCAATGTTACCATAGATCGGTTTAAGGAATTATTATTAATTTTTTTAAATAATTAAAAAAAGAGAAAAATATGAAAATTTCAAAAATATCAAAAAATGTTAGATAGCATCAAATTAGGATATAAATGACATATATGAAATTTTCCTAATTTTAAAATGTCATTTTCCTAATTTAATGCTATTTTGGTATTTTATAACCATTTTTGTAAATAATCCATTTTGCGTAGATTAAAACTATTTAAAGTAATTTCATGCATATAGAGTAATTTCATGCATATTTGAATTCTCATTTTGCTCATGGGGTCTGTCCCGGAGCGTGATAACAAGGCCATGTAATATTATTTGCTCGACTTGTATCGGGTTTATCTTTTCGCGTTTATTTTCAAGTCATTTCAATTTCTTGGATGTTTACTTACGCGTCGCTTTTCATTAATTTGAGTGTAAATTTCTCTTCTAAATTATGTTAGAATTAGTCTAAACATTTAAAAAAAAAAACTACAAAAACATTTGCATGGACACTTAGTGGTTTCATAAAGATTATAATTGGTAATCAAGATTGTATGTCCATTTAGATAAACAACCTTTCAAGTTAGTGGTACCGCAAGGGCGCTAATAGAAACATTAGCATAAACAAGTCCCTATTTCTAGAAATCTCTGGTTGCGTAAGAATCAAGACAACACTCCCGTGTCTCGATTGGTTTCTAGCCGACCCCAATAGGCTAGTGGGGACTCCTAGAATTACATAGATTGTTAAGAACTAAAAAACAAAATCCAACGTCGCGCGAGGTATGGACTTGGGAGAGCCTGTATCTAATTTAGGGCTATTGGTCCGCCTCTTTAGGCAAATACCCCTAAACCTTCTTCTTTTTCCCCGGACGGAAAAAAGGAGGTCGTGACAATGGCGCGTTTACGTGATCAAACTAGCAATGAGTTTAGTAAAAACTTAAAGATGTTTGTAATTTTCCATGAAAACCTATTTCTTTTTTCGATGCATATGTAATCATTTTTATTATAATGAAATTACTATTTCTTTTTGTTAATGTATCTCTTTTATATATACATCTTAGTACAAAAATATATATAAAAAAAAGTCATTGAATTTGTTAATATATCTCTTTTATACATACATGCAACAAAAAAAATCATTGAATTTATTAATATATCTCTTTTATATATACATCTCAGTGCAAAAATATATATAAAAAAAAGTCATTGAATTTGTTAATATATCTCTTTTATATATACATCTTAGTGCAAAAATATATAATAAAAAAAGGTCATTGAATTTGTTTATATATCTCTTTTATATATACATCTCAATGCGAAAATATATAATAAAAAATGTGATTGAATTTGTTAATATATCTCTTTTATATATACATCTTAGTGCAAAAATATATAATAAAAAAAGGTCATTGAATTTGTTTATATATCTCTTTTATATATACATCTCGGTGCGAAAATATATAATAAAAAATGTGATTGAATTTGTTAATATATCTCTTTTATATATACATCTTAGTACAAAAATATAATTAAAAAAAGTCATTGAATTTTTTAATATATCTCTTTTATATATACATCTCAATGCAAATATATATATATAAAAATGTCATTGAATTGGTTAATATATCTCTTTTATATATATATCTCAAGTGCAAAAATATAATAAAAAAAGTCATTGAATTTGTTAATATATCTCTTTTATATATACATCTTATTGCAAAAATATATATAAAAAAATCGTTATTTTTGTTTTCAATTTTACAAAAATAAAAATTAAAAAATTAAATTGGTCGCTCTAAAGGACTTTCCAAATATGTGTTTACCAAATAGCATTTCTCCAAAGTTGCTTCTCAAGGCGCTTTTCACTTATAGTTTACCAAAAAGTTTTTGTATTTCACAAAAACTCTTTAGATTAAAAGCATTTGCATTTATTTAAAGGCTTTTCCCAAAAGATTTTTCAAACACACCCTTAGAAATAGTCTCGGATATCTTTTTCAGAGTTGAGTGTTTATAAGCGTATCGCACGAGGCATCAGCTAACCTTTTGAGGGGAAAGGTGTCGCCAATGGGAACCCAAGACTTTTGCTATCTTTCCAAGAAGCTGTATGCACGACTTTTGATGATAATTTTACCTTTTGTCTGGCTTGGACGATTATGCTAGGAAAGTTGATGTCATATGAATACGTGACAATAAAGCAGAACAGCTAAAGGTGACTAGAAATAGTCTCGATATCACTTTGATATGTTTACCGGCCCCATGCCCAAGGCATGAACTTGTTTTTTGACCAGAAGGCGACATTTCTGGGGAAAAAGTGCCCTCCCATGTGACCCAAGACTTTGGCTATCTTCCGAGAAGGTGTGTGAAGACTTTGACGACAATTCTATCGTTTGTCTGGCTCGGGCGATGAAAAGCGGGGTTGATACCATTTGAATTCGTGATGATAAAGCAGAAAAGCAAAAGGACACGAGTCTCAAAGTCGCTTTAATATTTTTGTCTGCACAATGCCGAAGGTATCAACACGTTTTTGAACTGAAAGAGACGTTTTTGGGGGGAAGAAAGTGCCTCGCATGTGACCCAAGACTCTGGCTCTCTTCCAAGAAAGTGTATGCGAGACTATTGATGATAATTCTATTGTTTGTCTGACTTGGACAATTGTGCGAAAATAAGTCTTTGCCATGTGAACAAGCGATCATAAAGCAGAAAATATGAAAAGCGCTTCAAATTTTAAATTAACTTAAAGCCATCTTCCAGGAAGGTGTTCACCGTAGACCTGAGAAGACTTCTGCTTCGGGCATTGCCTTTAAAAGAGCAGAACGACTGCGAAGTTCCCCCTGCTCCTATCCACTTCCCTTTGCTGTGTACATATTGTCTCTTGACTCCATCGTTGAAAATTTGGAGCTCTCTTCTTCTTCCCAAACTTTTCATGTGCTTTCCCGCAAGCGGATGGATGGTTGAAGCGAAGATTCAGGCTTTAGAAGACATCTTGAGATCTTGCATTATTGATTTTGGCAGCTCTTGAGATGAAGTTACATTTGGCAGAATTTCTTA
This sequence comes from Eucalyptus dawsonii, assembly GCA_016097615.1. Taxonomy (NCBI): domain Eukaryota; kingdom Viridiplantae; phylum Streptophyta; class Magnoliopsida; order Myrtales; family Myrtaceae; genus Eucalyptus; species Eucalyptus dawsonii. The sequence continues at coordinate 16,539,601 of CM027876.1, forward strand.
TTCTAGCAATCGTTCTAGCATCAAGATGGCTTCTCTTGAAGAATTGTATGGTTGATGATGCAGAATTCCTATTTGGAAATGATATTGGTGAAAATAGATTGTCTGATCTAGAGTTGATTCAAAAGAGAAAGTCAAGTTAGTTCGACAGCATCTCAAACCTGCACAGAATCGTCAAAAAAAGATTACATAGTCCTCAAAAGGCACAGTGGAATTTAATGTGAGGGAACATGAATTTTTTTCTACGAAGGGTGCTATGAGATTCGACACGTGTGATAAATATAGTTCAAGATGCGTAATATCATCTTTTATCTTGTAGAAGATTAAAGATGTTGCTTATAAACTTGCTCTATGCTATCTTTGTCCCGGAAACATATGTCAAATCTCAAAGATGTGATTTTACACCTCGAAGGAAATTCTAACTTATGAGGAAGTAGTATATTCGCATTGTCGATAGAAAGGATCAAGTGCACGACGCCTATCTATTCTCTATATAAAGATTTAATGGCAAAACCACATTGAGAAAATGATCATTTGGGAGATGCAAAGCGCAATTACTTTTATTTGTTCGAAGGTCGAGGTAAGTTGCGAAAATATTTTTAATTTGCTATCAAGTTCTATTTGATATATTAGATGGTCACTTTAGCAAATTCATCGGAATTACCTTGTTTTTTTACTTCAATGAAATAAACATATACTAATCGATTTAATATTTCTTAGAGAAGCAACACTCTTGATGAAAATAAAAAGACATGGAGTCTTAGTTATAATTATCATATGTAGCTAGGTTGATTATATTATTATGTACGTGTGAGTTTGTGTTTGAAAATTGTCACGTCTATATCTTTGTTACTTGATTAAAAGCCTATTCTAATCAATTATTCTCTATAAACAAAATCTGAAAAATTCGAGTTTATACTTTCTAATTTTTTTCATTTATATGATAATATATACTTATTTGTATAAGTAATGTCTAGTTGTCGTAATTGGGTCATTATACTTAATTTTGTTTGTTTCGATAAATTTTTATTCGAATTTTGAAACAAAAGGATGGATACTCTAACGCTATCTCTTATAAGACTAGATGGATATCAAAGCCACGCGCTCAATCTAGAGTAGTTCTTGACATGAAAGCGGCTGAAGTAAGGTACCGTTGCCAATTATTTCTCCCCCAAAAAAGCTTCTCATGTGAGTTATGCAGAAACAATTTCAAGATTCGTGTTAAATTATATGATTTTGAGGGTAAGAGCCATTAAAAGTCCCAAAGTATATCTATTATAACAAATTTATCCTTTTTTTTTTTTCGCAACACCAAAAATCTTAAACTTATACTAACGTAACACATTTATCTTTCATCGATATATAATGTGAAGGCAGAGTCCCTTGAAATAAAGTGAGTATTTTGTAAAACTCTAAATATTTTTCTAAATATTTCTTCTTCTCCAACTTGGTAAGATCCTCTAAGAAATGTAGCTCGAACAGTTAGAAATGTTACTATCCTGACACCTTTGAGTGTTTATAGGTTTTGAACTAAAAGTTAGAGTGATTTAAACGATTTTAAAAAACGCTCTTCTTTTCTTCTTTTTTTTTCTTCATTTTCTTTCGCTGTGTATCCTAAAAGGCCTAAACGAGAGGTTCGCTCATAATGGGAAGGTATATTTGCAGGAAATTGACTCTATCTTCTATAGTTTTAAGCCTAGATCCATTCATGATATCAGAGCAATGGGAATTGTTAAAAATCTATTTACGTAAATGTTAGAAAGCAAACAATATTAACATGACACTCATGCAACTTAAGTGAAATAAAAATGACGTTATTTTGGCTCAAAAATCATGTAATCAATCTACATAGGTACATGTTTTGGGATGGTTTAGAGTTTTTGATATCGAGAAAAAAAGTTCTAAGTATCATAATGAATATAATTGGAGATTTTTTGTGACTTTTTCCTTTTTTCAACAACTTTTTATCTTCCTTAGGGTATCATCCAATAAGTAGGTTCAAATTACTTGACAAGAAGGCGACTTTTTTTTTTGGGAGCAAAAATGCAAGATTCTTGAATAACTTTTTCGGACGATGCGAATGCGTGACACGAAGGCGATTTTTTTTATTGGACCAAAAATGCAAGATTCTTGAATAACCTTTTCGGACGATGTGAATGCGTGATAATAAAGCAGAAAAAGGATAAGAGGGCTTAAAAATTTAAAAATTGGATGGACCCCATCTTCCATCTTCCAAGAAGCTGCCCCCCCCTTAGACCCCAAGCCTCAAGACTTTTGCTTCGGCCTTTGGCTTGAAAAGACCACGAACTGCTGCGGTGCTTCCTCTGCCTTCTGTTCGCTTCACCATTTTTCCTCCACTTTGGCTTCTCTCTCGCAGCCGTTCCTTCCTTTACTTCACCTATATTGTTTTTGAATTAATCTCTTGCTGCGGAATTTCATTTGGAGGCATTATTGGCAAGTTTTTACCAGGTGAGACCGCTTTAGTTTACTGAAGATTTGCGGTACTCTTTTTTTCCTTACATTTTCCTGCGCTCTCCAGGTCTCGTGATTCCTGTTTTACTAGATTTATTTCGCACATCCTTGCACACAAGGAACGTAAAAACGTAAAACAACATTTACATCTCGTGTTGTGTCGTTTGTCTGCTCTCTCTTTTGTAGATCTGTTAATTCATGAGCAGATTACCACGATCTTTTTCGTGCCAAAAGAATAGCTCCATTCTAATGAACTTTACAGTACAGAACAACCCTGCTAATGGAGGAAAAGAGATTAAAGGAAACAGGGGTTTCCGGATCTGATTCCGAGGACACATTTTCCTTCTAGCAGTAGCAGCCAATGAAACCCAGTTGCCACTTTTATGGACTTTTTGATGACATACTCTGCTGAAATAGATTCAAACTGCCCAAAGGATTTCTACTGTTCGAATACGAAGGAACACAATTGCATCTGGTGGAAGTGGAAATTTTGAACGAGAAGGGTAGATCTGATATCGATCTCACGCCGGATGTGAAACTGGCCCGAGGCTATGAACTACAACCAGGTGAATTAGGGGGACAAGCTTCTCAAGCAGAAAGGGATGAGATCTGGGACTGCTTGATGAACGAAAAGGTGCTCTGCACAGGAGTTTGGGCACGGGGGGCACTGACTAAAACCTCTCTCGAAAAACATATACACGATCAAATTGTGCAGAATTGTAGAAGGTTTCCGTGGTGCTTTTTGGGTCACTGATCGCAGGAAGGCGCTGTTGGTGCGGTATAAACTGATATTGCATACTTCTCGAACTGGATTTGACGGAGCAGGGTAGGAAGAACAGGTCCATATCCCTATCTGTGAGCGATATTTACCGGGGTGCAAGACTGAAGGACGGATTGCTGGGTAGGAAGAACAGGTTCATATCTCTGTTTGAAGCTTCGTCCTTCGGATTGGAGAACCCTTGTCATTTACTATTGACTTGTAAAGGTATAAGAGTTTGACATTTTTGATATCAGAGTTACCAAAATATTGATCCATTTACAGTCCTCTGTTCATGAATCTTTCAATTGAAATTGATAACAAATCGTCTATGTAATTAAAAGGAGCTCTAAAATACATACGCATATAATATAACACCTAATTACTTGATTCCCTCTATTCAGTTGAAATCCGGTTGGCACATGAGAAGACCCTTTGTTTCTAAGAGGGGAGGATATTTGTTTTTTTTCCCCATACAATAAGAGAGTACTATTGAATTTTTAATCAAGCGAGTAAGAATTTTGATACGTCGAATAGCATGCAACCAACTGTGAAGTTTTGAAGATCAAAATAAAAAAGATTTCTTGCAACACTTGTGGGAAGCGTTAAATTGGTCACTGTCGCTGGAATGCAGGGGCATGCTTTCTTTGTGAAAATAGTCAGATTTCTTGCGACACTTGTGGGAAGCGTTACATTGGTCATTGTTGCTGGAATGCACGGGCATGCTTTCTTTGTGAAGATATTCAGGTTTCTTGCGACACTTGTGGGAAGCGTCGCATTGGTCATTGTTGCTCGAATGCAGGGGCATGCTTTCTTTATGGGAATATTAGATATATGGCACATGGCTGTTGTATGCAAAGGGATGATCTAGCTGATTGTACATCAAGCTTTCTGTGCGGGCAGGTTGGACATAGAGCATGAACTTGTTCTATGGGGAGGAATGCCCCTATTGTTTGCATGCCACAAGGTAATGAACAAAGGCAAAAAGCAACTGGAAAAGTTTTCATCGTGACAGAGTCGGATGCTGCAGTTTTTAATGCAGTCGTTGCAGGTGACAATACTATTGCATTGCAATATGTTTTTTGCATTATTTGATCTTGACGCTGCACATTTCTTTATCTATACTGAATTTGCTAAGATGCGTTGCCTGATTTTTTTAATGTGAATTGCATGTTGATGCTCCCACTGATGTTTTGTAATTGTTGATCGAGTCTTCAAGTAATGTGTGCCCCAAATTGATAATGAAAAATTGCCTATTGAAGGTAATTATTAGGATTTTGGTGTTATTTAAGAGAGAGTTTGGTTCATATCACATGATGCTTTTGTTGATTGCTTTTTAAAGAAAGTTACCATTTGCCTTTCAAATTAGCTTGAATTTTCTTTTTCAGGAAATTGTAAAGGCACTTGTCCAATATTGATCTCAGCTTTGCAAGCAAGAGACTTTTGAAAATGGACTATTATGATTATTTGACTTGTCTAAAAGACAAAAGGAAGGGTGTTATAAAGCATTCTTATTATCAGAGTTTCCAGATGTGTTTCCTTAACATCTACCGAGTTTGCCTCCTGATGGAGAGATTGAAGTCTACATTGACTTGATGACCGATACAGTACCTATGCACCGCATCAGATGGTATTTTCTAAACTAAAGGAATTGAAAACACAGTTGGAAGAGCTTTTGGATAAGTGTTTCAATAGACCCAATGTTTGATTCTGAAGCAATTGTTCAATGGAATTGGCCTACTAATGTTATAGATGGGAGAAACTTTCTTCGGTTAACTAACTTCCAAAGGCTATTGGTGAAGGGATTCCTTAAAATTGCCAGTCCACTTACTTGCCAAACTCATAAGGGAGTTAAATTTGTTTGATCAAGCCAATGTGGATGCAATTTCCAAGAATTAAAAAGGCAGTTAATTTTGGCTCCGGTATTGATTTTGCATACATCGACAAGTGGGTTAACAATTTACTATGACACATCTGCATTGCTTGTGTAATGAAAAGCATGAAGATTTTACAGAACATGAAAGCTTGAAATATGCTTTTACTAAAAAGAAGTGAAGATGAGGTAGATGAGATAGTTAAAGCTTTTGAAAGATTTTGACCGGTCTATTAATTGCTAGATAGGCAAAGCAAGCATGGTGACGGATGCATTGACTCTTAAGTCTTGTGAAAACATGACAGCTTTACTCACTACTCCAAAATCTATTCTTGAGAATATGAGAAAGTTGGACTTGGAGGCATTGGTTCATTGGCTTGGTTACAATTGACATTAGTTGACATAATATTGCTTGACTTTGGCTTCCCTCTTGTAGCTGCTCTATCCTACTCAACCCTTGTTGTCTCTGCCATTGCTGATAATCTGGAGCTATCTTCTTTCCCTAAATTTTCTTGTGCTCTCTCACAGACAATGGAGGGTTAGAGAGAACGATTCAGACCTTATTGGACATATTGAGCTATAACATTATTGATTTTGGTGGCTCTTGAGATGAACACTTGGTAGAATTTACCTACCCATGCATGGTTGCATTGGTGGGGGCGTTCTCCTCTGGTATATCTGGATCTGGACCAAGAGGTCAGGAGTTTGAACCCCAAGATATGCTCCGTGATTTAAGTGGAGGACCTTGGCGGTAGGTTGCTGGGCCAGTCTCATTCGAGGTATAGTCAGTGCTTTGCTTCCGTAAGGTGAGTTAAGCCGAATCTTTGGCATTAAAAAAAAAAAAAAAAAAAAACTTGGTAGAATTTTCTCATAATAATAACTATTATTCCCACATTAAATGACTTTTTTTTTTTTAAAGCGTTGTATGGTTGAAAATGCAGATATCCGATTTTGGGACAATGTTGGTGAAAAGAGACTAAATGATTCAGAGTTTATTCAACTATCAAAAGAAAGAGGCAGGTTAGTCTGATAGCATCCCAAAACAACATAGAATCGTTATAATAACAACAATAATAATAAAACTCAAACCTTAAAAGGCATAATGGAATTGAATTTGGGGATCTTGTGTTACTAAAATTTTCTCTTTCCTAACCAAAAAAAAAAAAAAAAAATTCATTCTCTTGCAAAACACATTATGAGATTCAGCACACATAATACATAAAGTCCAAGATATGTGAGATCATTCTTGATCTTAGAAAAGATTGGTGAATTTGCTTATAAACACTTTACCGCCAGCTCGATGCGTACACACTTTCATGTGTCAAATTATGGAAATATGTGTCAAATTCAAACAAACAATTGCTAGATTTTACATCAAAGGAAATCTTAACTTATGAGAAGCAACTATTCGCATTGTCAATAGAAATGATCAGTGCAGCGACATTACTCTATTCCTTATGTGCAGATCTAATGGCAAAACCACACCGAAAGAGGGGTTACTTGGGAGTTCAAGGAGGATGCAAAGCGCGAACACCCTTATTTGAGGTAAGGCCCAAAATGATTTTAGTGCGTTAACGAGTTCAATTTGATATATTAAATGGTGATCGGCATTGTCTTGATTGCCTTAAAATTAATGGGAATTGCCTCATTTTTTGCTTTGATGAGTGAACCATATACCAATTTATCTAATGTATATTTCTTTGAGAAGCAACACGCATGATGAAATAATAAAAAAAAAAACATGAAATCCTAGTTATCATTACAAAATGTAGCTAAGTTGATTAGATGTCAATCTAAAATCTATTTATTTTTTCTTTTTGGGTGAAGCAACACCTATGCAATATTTTTCCTTTTAACCTTTAATATCATTTAATTATCCAATACGGGCTGTCATAATATTGTCTAACATCATTTATTTGTGGACACATTTTTTGTATTGTATTTTCTAAATGGAGTCGTGTAACTGGGTCATATTTTTAACTTTGTTTGTTTCAATAATTTTTCATTGGAATTCTGAACAAAAAAGGATAAATAGTATAAAGAAAGGTACCGTTAACAATTCTTTTCCCCCAAAAAAACCTCCGGTGTGATTAGTGCAGAAATAGTCCCAATATTCGAAATAAGTTCTATCCTTTTTCTACGATTTTTAATCTACCACATATGCTATAAATAGCTTTTAAAACAAAGGGAGACTTCGTTTTGCAACCAACGGTGCTTCGTGTTGGCTGAAATCAATGATATGGAGGACATTTTCGTGAAAATGATCGTCAATTTGTCATTTACCACTATCAATTAATGATAAATATTTTTATTATTAAAAATAGTTTTTTTTATATCAAAAAATATTTTGCACCGATCAATTTTGAAAGCTATCATATATAGGAGTGTCTTTTCTGAATTGTTGATTTTTCGGGCAAGGTGTACACTCTAAAGATTCATTTGATGACAAAATTATCCTATCTTCGGAATGATATAGTTCATGAGATATGACGTGATGATGATGCGGAAAAGCGAGAGGGGACTAGAAATATTCTCAAATATCTTTTACAAATTATATGTTAATCAGCACCATTTTTTGACCTGCCTCCCGTGTGACCCCCAAGTCATACGGCTATCATCTTCCGGGAAGATGCACGCAAGACTCTGCAATAATCTTTTCAGACGATGTGAATGCGTGATAACTAATCAGAAAATGAGAAGAGGGCTTACAAGTTAGAAAATTAGATAGAACCCATCTTCCATCTTCCATCTTCCAAGAAGGTGTCCCCCGTAGACCCCATGCCTCAGTACTTTTGCTTCGGGCATTGGCTTAAAAGAGCAGAAACCGCTGCGATGCTTCCGGAGCTTCCGTTCACTCTTTTCTGTTTTTGGGGGGTTCAAAAGCCATTCCTTCCTTTGCTCTGCCCATATATAGTCTCTCGACTCCATTGTTGGAAATTCGGGGCTCTCTTCTTTTTCCTAAATTTTTCTTGTGCTCTCCCACGTACAGATAGATGGTCATATTACATCGACATTAGACCGAATGGATTAATTGGCCTACATCGCTTATTTATCTTGGCAAAATCTCTTGCAAAGTAATCTCGCGGAAAAGGAACGTAACATATTCCTAACATTACGAGTAGATAGAAATATTCTTTTGCTTAGGGGCGAAAAAGCAGATGGATGTGTCTTTTAGATTTTAAACGACCACTTTGCAGTCATGTCAACTGCATGAGACTTCCAATTTGAATGTTATGATTGGATACTTCGGCTCTGAAATGGATCTGTTCTGTCCCAAATTGGATAGCGATTTCTCCTTTTTCCGTATGGCTCATCGAGTTGCCGTATGTTTGTACGGCAGTGAACAGGGGAGAGAGTATGTCTGGTCCCTGTACGTTAGTAGGATCTGATTTGTTTTTCATGTTCATGCCATTTTGTAGCGCATGAAGTTTCACAAACCATCAAGTTGGTGTTCTGTGATTGATTTCTTACCTTCCTTCCAAAAATCAGTATAGAATTTTTCTCGAAATCTCTATACTGCACTAGGTCACCAAGCTGTTTTCCCAAAAACATTTATTTTCCTCTACAATGCACTAGTAAACCAATTTGTTGGGATTTGTTTATTTTACCCGCGACTAGTATTATCTTTTAATGTTGTTTTCTGGCAATACTTATTTAATGGCTTCTGAAGTAAAACAACTTTCTTTTATATCTGAACTTGATTTTATTTTACATGACGTCAAAATGTCCTCTCTCTCTCTCTCTGTGGTTTCCATTTCTTTGTTTTGACTGAAAACACTATAATTTTCTTCGCCATGTATGACCTTGAAAAACCGGTGAAATGAGAACTTGCACTGAAATAATTGCATTGTAAGAATTGTGGAAACTCTGATTATCTTAACACGCGACTCAATAGTTTTTGGAAATTCTGCATCTCTACTTCGTATTCATTGGTAGTTTATGCCATGTGATATGACGATGAAGCAGAAAAGCCAGAGGGCCAGAAATATTCTCAAACATCCTTTACAAATTATATGTAAATCAGCAAATGCACAGGGCGTCGTCCAGTTTCTGACATGACAGCGCCTTGTCTGGGGGGAAAAGATGCCACCCATGTGACCCAAAGTCGCTTGGCTATCTTCCAAGGAAGGTGTATGCAAGACCCTCGACGACCATTCCACGCGTTGTCTGGCTCGGACATTAATGCAAGGTAAGTTCATGCCATGGAAGTAGGTGATTTTAAAGCAGATAAGGACAGAGAGCCTAAAAATTTAAAATGAACAAAAACCACCTTCTAAGAAAGTGTCCCGCGTAGACCCCATCACCGTTACTCAAGACTTCTGCTCCGGGAATCGACTTAAAATCCTACTTTTATTCACCTCCGCGGCCATTCCTCCCTTCATTCGGCCTACTTTGTCTCTTAGTTCCATTGTGGAATTAATCTCTCGTTGCAATGTTTCTTTGCAAAACATGGCAAAACGATAAAAGAGATGGGGAAGCTTCGTGAAGTTCCAGCGAGCATATTCTATGACAGATATGTTAGCTTCGTGTCTAATCTTTGAAGGAGTTGAAAAAAGCATTAGGTACTAAACTCATATGGTATAGCTTTTCATCCGTAGACAAATTTAACAATTAGAGAGAATGATTCGAACCTTCAAGTGCATTTTGAGATCCTGCATTATTGAAGCTTTATAATGTTGAAAAAGCAAAACTCCTATTTGTTGGAATAGTGTTGGTGAAAAGAGGCTAACTAGCAAGAATTTATTTGAAAATCAGGAAAAAAAGAAGAAAGTTAGGTTGTTGAAGAGTGTCTCACAATAGCACAAAATTGTGAGAAAATCTACACATACTTTAAAAGGCACAAAGTGAAATTTAGCATGAAGATCACATGTTCTTGAAAGTTTCTCCTATAAATGACACTTTGAGATTTAATATGCATGGCAAATTAAGTCCAAGATACGTCGAATCATTGTTGATATTAAAGAAGATTGGCAATGCTGTTTATAACCTTGCTTTGCCATTAGCTTTATGTGGTGTAGATAATCTGTTTTGTATATTTTTATTGTAGAAATATATGCCAAATCTTGAACATGTGTTAGATTTTACACATTTGAGTTTGTAGGATGACTTGACTTATGAGGAACAACCTATTGACATTGTTGGTAGAAAGATGCAGCGATGCCAAACAATTCCCAAAACCACACTAAGAGAGGCCATTTGAGAATTCGAGGGGGATGCAATAAGCTAATATCTTAATTTATTTGAAAGTTGAGGTAAGGTTTAAAAATATTTTTAATGCGTTTACATATTCTGTTGGATACATTTAATGTTGATTGACATTGTCTTTCCAATTTATAGGAACTACCTCTTTTTCTTTGCTTCAATGAGTTCAAATACATACCAATTTACCTTACAGGTCTTAGAGAAACAACACTAGTGATAAAATCAAAAACCATGAAGCTTTAGTTATCATTACCAAATGTAGCTAGGTTGCTTAGATGACAATTTAATATTTATCTATCTCATCTTTTTTGGTGAAGCAGCAACTAGGAAATATTTTTCTTTTATAAATTTTGAAAAAGTAGGTGACTTTTTCGTTGATTTTTTTATTCATTATTATTGTTATTGTTATTGTTATTTTATTCATTTATTTGTAAAATCCTGGAAAATATACGTTACTGTGAGGTATTTCCTCAAGACTCATCAAAATCAATATGATACTGAAACTCCTTCAAAAAATTACGGTAATTCTCAATTCAAATTAATTCACATCAATTATAAAGTGATAAGAATTACCTCCATCAACTATAGAATGACAAGGATTATCTTTGATAATCTGTCTAATCATGTCTGAATCATTATAGAATCTATATTAACGGCTAACAGGCTCTTGATTCTATTTTAATTTTTGTGAACATTTAATTTTCAAATAGTTTCGATATTTAAAAATAATATAATTATAATAATCTGTAATTATGCATTAGCCATATTTATTTATGGAATATGGGAAACTGTGTGCTATTTTTTTATATATGAAATTATCGCTTTTTCCATATTTCTAATTTGTTATGCAATTTCTTAATATTTTTACTAATTCATCACAACGTCTAACCATTCTAATAACCCTGTAGTATTGTTTATTTTTCCACTTTGGGCTTTCATCTCATATATGATTTTTTTAATGATAGTCTAACATCATTTATGCATGGAAATATTTTTTTAATTGTATTTCTAAATGGAGTTTCATTAAATTTTCATTTGAGTTTCGAAACAGAAAGGATAAATAGTCTAAAAAATCTCCTATAGACTAGATAATTGTCAGAGTCTCAACTAGTTCTTAACTCGAAATAAACGCGGCCAAAGTACGGTACCTTTTTCTGGCCAAAAAGAAAAAAGAAGAACAAAGTACGGTACCTTTTTTCGAGAAGCCGGATACAGCTTTAGATTAACGAAAATATTGCATCATCCACAATAATCTACGTCCAAGCATTTTCATCGTCAATAAAATTATCATTCACCGATTCATTTTTGAGCGATTAACTTTAAGAAAATTTTTCCATGAATTATAGCTTTTTGAATGCACCCAAAATTCCTTTGATCGCAGAAGATTATGAAACAGATTAGTTAATGAGGATTGGAAATAGTCTCAAAAATATTTCACAGATCGTATTTTATCAGCAAAGCACAAGGCGCCAAACTAGCTTTTGACATGAAGGCGAGCGACCTTTCTTCGGAGGGAAGAATGCCTCCAATGAGACCCCAAGACTTCGGTTGTCTTCCAAGAAGTTGTATGCAAGACTCTTGATGATCGTTCTATCGTTTGTCCACCTCGGATAAGGCAAGTTCATGCCGTGTGTATAAGTGATTATAAAGCAGAAAAGGTGAAGAGGGCTTGATCATTTTCAATTAACTAAAGCCATATTTTCCAGGAAAGTGTTCCCTTCGACCAAAAAAAAAAAAAAAAGGAAATTGTTCTCCGGTCGACCCCATGCCTTAAGACCTTTGCTCCGTTCACGGATTTCAAAATCTATATATACTCATTTTACCATTGGCAATCTGTCTTGCAGCCGTTCCTTTCTTTACTCTGCCTCCTTTGTCTCTCAATTCCATTGTTGACTTAATTTCTTGTTGCGGTGTTCATTCAGAGAATTATCAGCAAGTTTTTACCAGGTGAGACTGGGTACATTTGGGAACTGTCTTCCCAAAGCCCCTTGGGCATGTAAAACCAAATACTTTGTGTTTGGCAATTTTTTTTTACTCGCCTTCATCAAATACAAGCCTTCGGAAGGTTGAAAACCAAAGGTAGGTTAGGGACTTGCATGCTGGCCTTCAAGGGTAGTGAAACTCGAAATTCTCCTAGCTAATATATTGTTTTTCTGGTTTTATCCTCGATAATTGTTCATCATCTTCATCTTCTTCCCTTCTCTCTACTAAGCATGACCAGCATCTACGTGTGGTTGCCAGTGAAGGATAGGCGGTCCGACGAAAGGTAGGCGATTCGGCGAAGGGCAAGTGGTCCAACTAGGATCTCATGACCCTTCGACGAGGGTTGCCGCGTGGAGGACGCGGTGCGGTGAGGGTTACGGCGACCCAGATTTGGTTGGGCAATCTTGGTCGCGGCGTCTAGATTGAGCGTTGCGACCTAGATCGAGCGGTCTTGATGACCTTTGCACGGAGGTTGTAGCGTGGCGGGTCGCACAACTGTTCGGTGAGGGTCACCGCGTCCCCCGCACGATGACCCTAGCTGGATGCCTACCCTCGCCAAACAACCTACCCTTCACCGGCGGTCATTGGCCAAGCCCTTGGTTGGCCAACTCTCCTTCTCCTTCTTTTTTTTTTTTTTTTTTTAATAACAAAAGTCTTTTGTAAATTTAATTTGCTTAAAGGTACTTCACAATGGACTTTCACAAATATGATTTACCAAACACAATTTACATTATGAAAAACTCATTTAACTAAAAGACCTTTGCATTTTCTCAAGAAATTTCCTCGAAAGCCTCCCAGACACACCCTTAGATTGGGAAAATTATCCAAAAAGTCCTAAACCTATTATATTTTTGCTAATTTAAACTTAAACTTTTCAATTATATCAATTTTGCTAAATCTTTCAAAATTTTGTCAATTGAGTCAATCCGGCCAATTTTCTAGCATCCTATACATCAAATTTGTCTTGCAATTGTTTTCCATGTGTTAACACCTATGCTATTTAACGGGAGGATGAATTTGGGTTTTCAGGAGATGAAAATTAGTTTAGGATAAATATGTCATGGATTCCAATTTGAGCCTTTTGTGAAACATGGGATAAATCTATCAAGGTTATCAAGTCTGGATTTTAATAGTATTAAGTTTTTTGTTTGTATTGTTGATTTCCTCCTTTGTTCATGTCCTGACATATTCGAACTTTCTCAAATTGCTCATATAATTGATTCATTAGCTAGTGAAATGATGGTTATTATAGGAAAAAGCACCCTCTTTCGAATGGCTGTGCGCTTCTTTTCTTTCGCTAGAGTCGTTTCATTTTCATTCTTCCCTTGCATATCGAATACCAAATAACAGTTAACGCTCTAAACTACTGAGGTACTCAATTACCCGATAAAGGTCAAAATATAAATGCTGAAAGCAAAAATAATTTGTACCTGGAATACTAATTGACAACGTTTTGATCATTATTTTCTCAGAAGTCTAACAATGGATGTCATCAAACTTCTGGATGTCATCACAATTCTGAGTGCCACCTACGGCATACTTCAAACGGTCGGAAAGGTCAGAGGACTCCGAGAGAAGATGGATGCCCTGGAACTGAATATGAGAATGGTGTCGGCCCAGAAGGCTGACATAAGTGACCAACTAGAGCAGGAAGAAAGGAGACCGCTGAAGAAAAGGAAGAGGGAAGTTGACGTGTGGATGCGTTATGTAGAATCTGTGCAGGATCAAGTCCGCGACTTAAAACGAAAAGTGAAAGAGGAGCCTTTATGTCTCGTCTCAACTTGGAGAATCAGGTGTGTGCCCTTGCGACTCAAGTGGACAAATTGCACGAGAGGGGTAGATTTGATAAGGGTCTCACGCTGGATGTGCAACCGGCCGGAGTCGGACACAACCTCTCCCGCGAAGAACATGGTGCAAGATCACAGGAGATTTGACAGCAAACTGTAGGTTAGAGGAATCCTCTGAAAGGGTAGAAGTACAACCTCCTCTTAACTCTTTTCACTTCGGCATGTCTAGATATCCTGCATACGTTTTCTTCCTCTCTTGCTCTCTCTTTTCTGTCAATGTAAGTAGATGCTCCCACTATCTCGATCGTGCAACATAAAAGAACAACATAAAACGTTGCTCTTTTCTTTCGTAAGACAACCTTGCGCTTTTTTGTCTTTTTATGTTGGTATATTAATGCATGCTCCTCCTTCATGTATGTACTTGATACGACCCTTCAAGCGCTTTTAACCTAAAAGCTCTAACGACTTATTCCGACATAAACCAAAAGAAAAAGGGTTTTGCATGTAATCTACAAAGAGTGATCGTACATCCTCCGAAGAAAACAAGCTGAAAGTGGTCTCAGTGCCACTCGACTGCATCCATGTAATTAACAAAAAAGAATTGGGTGGTATTTTAAAGACTCATTTGGAAGCATTTCGGATCTGGAGAACCAATCATTTTCCAATCTACAGTCGTTTTCGTTGAAAGCAGCCAAAGGTGCGACCACGTTCCTCAACATTCACACGTAAATCAGCACTTATCTCGAGTCCATGCGCCGCAGAGAACAAGAACCTTCTATCAAAATGTATTTTACCATCTGCCGCCAGATGTTGGTAAGCCCTTTATTCTGTAGACCAGGCCATCCAGACGAGTGAATAACTCTACGTTACCTAACGAAGCACAGCACCACACTAGATCAGTAATCCGTGTCTCATATATTCTCTCACCCTCGAGCTGAACAGGGCTAACTAACTTTGACCAAAAGATGATGCCTGACTTCTGTAACTTACAAGAAAATATTGAACAGAAATAAGAAAATTTCCACCAAACCAGGACAAGTTCCTTTCGTGCATAAATGATTCTATTTTCTCACATCTTCGGAGTATCCACCCGCGAGCCTCATGATCAACCTTTATCGCCTGTTTAAGTTATAAAAAAGAAAAAAGAAAAGGAGCAATGCAATCAGAATGCCAGAAAAAGAAACGGCTTGTTTGTGTTCTATTACCAATAACCCGTCCGAACTCCACTCGTCATCCTACATTGACAACTATCTTAGTAGATCATCCTTCATCAATAACATCGTTGGCCACATAACACCAATTTGCGGTTGTACTTAGTGATTGCTCTATCGACATGTCAATATAAAACTCCACACCGATCCATAAGGCTATAGTTATTTTTTTAGTGTCAACACTAAATGACGTAAAATTGCAAGTCATCTTCTTTCAATAATTTAAAAGCTAGATCTAATACAAAAGTGAATCCTTTGATTGACCGGTAACACATACCACGTCATTTGGTATATATTCGGTATGGTTTTCTTAGTACATCTAGCATTTCTCTCTCTCTCTCTCTCTCTCTCTCTCTCTTTGTCTTTCGATTTATGTCCTCCTTTGTTAATCTCTTTTGACACATTTGAACTATCTCAAATTGCTCGTATGATTGATTCGATAGCTAGTGAAACGATGCTTTCCGAACAAAAAAACAATCTACATGGAATGGGTTCGTTGCCTCAAATTATGCTAAAAGCTTTTCCACCTTTCATTCGATTTTCTTATATCAAACAGTACCTTGTTTTCAGTCCACAAGTCAATTTTGAGGATAATTTTGCTTGTTTTCCTTTAAAAGCTGATCTAGAAAAGATAAAGACTTTTGTACATGGGGATTATGGCACGGCATAATTTACACCACCACATGAAGACTGCCGCATGCGGAGTCAGCCACCCACGTTGCGATTTGCACCTTATCATGGTCCTTTAATCGAGTTAGCTGGGGGTAGCTCATGGGCTTGGATTTTCTCAACGAAGGAAGAACATGTCCTTTGCACGTTCCAAATCATGCCAATTGCTTCTTTGCCTCATAATTATAGCAGCGTCTAAAGCGAATTATGTTGTTGTTTACTTCCCCGCAGGTTTTTCCCTAGCAAATCAGCGCTTCTTTTCTTGCTCCAGAGTGCTTCCAGTTTCATTCTTGTCTTGCACGTCGGATGCTAATTAACAATTAACCCTCGAAGATAGTGAGGCACTCAATTATCCGATATAAGTCAAAATGTAAATGCTGACAGATAAAAAGTTTTATATTTAAAACGCTAATTGACGACATTTTTCCCCTAATGCTCTCAGCAGTCTCACAGTGGATATCGACAAAATTCAGGGAATCGCCAAACATGCCATCATTCTTCTTCAAAAGGTCATCAAGGTCAATGGAATCAAAGCGAAGATGGATTCAATAGAAATGAGTATGGGAATGGTGTCAGCCAGGAAGGCCAACATAAGTTTCCAATTAGAGCAGAAAGAGAGGAGACCGGGAAAGACGAGGAAGAAAGAAGTTGAGTTGTGGATGCAAAGTGTAGGATCGGTGGTGGAGGATCAAGTCCACGAGCTAGGACGAAAAGTCAAAAAGGGGGGGCGTTTCTTTTCTCATCTCATGTTGGCGGATCAGGTGAGTGGCCTTGCGACTGAAGTGGACAAATTGCACGAGAAGGTTACATTTGACAACGGCCTCACGCTGGATGTGAAACCGGCCTGAGGCGATGAACTACAACCAGGTGAACTCGTGGGAGGATGATATCTGGGATTGACTGATGAACGAAGAGGAGCTCCGAGCGGGTGTTGGGGGACAGATACCTCAAGGGTTGGAAGAAGTGTCAAATCTAGAATTAGAGGGGTTGGGTGATGGAAAAAGTATTAGAATACATAAAATAATAATAATTATTGGAAATACATTACAAAAGATTAGAAAATAAAAAGAAATGTCCGAGACGCAAAACACTGTCCTTAAGGATAATTTCGTCCCAGAGTACGTAATTCGGTGCGTAAGGCTCCAATGGCTATCCTCCCAAGATACAACAGACCTTCCTCTATACTCCGCACTGAATATTATATAATATGTTGACAATATACTTTTCCTTTATATACACCGTATGAAATTGACGTTTTTGTGTTTTATATTCATTATTTTTTGTTAAACATTAACTTTGTAAAAGCGACTTTTAACTACTCTAATAATCCTCTAATATCATTTTCTTGTCAAATATAGGCTATCGTACTATATATAGTTTTTCAAATCATCTAATATTGTTTATTTGTTGAAATATCTTTCATATTGTATTTTCTAAGGGTATTGTAATGGGATTGTATATATAATTTTGCTTGTTTTGATAAATTTCTTTCGAATTCCAAAATAGAAAAGATAAATACTCTAAAACTATCTTATAGAGACTAGATGTATGTCGGAGCAATGTACTGTGTCTTAACAAGTTCTTAACATGAAAACCAACAGGGCCAGAATAAGGTGCCGGTAGCAGTTCTTCACTCACCTAAAAGGCCTTCGATGGAGGGAGGCGAATTTGAGATTCGTGATAAGTTCTATCGTAATCATACAATCTTGCAAAATGCAATAAGTAGGTTTTACAAAGAAGGAGAGATTTTGTTTTTCAAACAACAGTGCGATTATTTCACTGAAAATTAATTATTTGGAAAATATCTTCTTGAAAATGATAATTTGTAATATTTTTGTTATCGATGATAATTTTTGTCTAAAACATTTTCATTTTGATAAAAAAGAAATTTTGCAGATTTCATTTTTGTAAGTGATACAAGTAATAATTTTAAGGAAAATCTTTTCCAAACTGTTTATCTTTTGCGAAACAAGCTAATTTTGAAAATCCATTTGAATACATAATGTTAAAATATCATAATATTATATCGTGTTTTCATTTAACCGTTTAAGGTTTTAAAATAGTTAGTAATAGTTCCAATAAAATTTGAATTCAAATCTTTCTAGGTCCCTACTCCCTTAACATATATTCCATGCCTAGATTGAGGCCAATATCTAGCTTCTGTGTAAGGGGGAGTATTGAAATTTTCAAATCTCTCCAAGTCTCTTATTTGTTTCCCTTTGTATATATTTCCACTCTTTTGAAATATATCTCCACACTCAGTCTTAAGCCAACATATAATCTATGCATGAGGGCAGTGCTAATATTAAACCATGATTTCATTTAAGAATTTAACTTATTTGAATAGTTAGCAGGCGGCTCCACAAAATTTTAAGAGACGTTGTTTGATGCAATGTGCTTATCAACACAACGCACAAGGCGTCAAGTAGTTATCGACATGAAAGCGACTAAAAAATGCATCCAAAACGACCCGAAGACTTTGGTTATTTCCAAGGTGTATGCAAGACTCTTGATTTAATTTCTCAACGAAGAAGGAACATGTATTTGGGACCTTCCAATTTGCCAATTGCCTCTTTGCTTCAAACTATAGCAGTGTCGAAAGCGAATTAAGTTGTCGTCTTCTAATCCCCGCGGGTTTTCCCCTTGCAAACTCCACCCAAGACAAACCCAAATCATAGCTGTATGCTTCCTTCCATTTTCATTCTTATCTCGCACCTCGAATACTAATTAACAATTACAACTCGAAAGTACTGATCTGCCGAAATATCAGATAAAACACAAAATGTAAATGCTGACAGCTAAAAGGTTTTGTACCCGGAATACTAATTGACAATATTTTTCCCCTGGAGCTCTAGGCCGTCTTGCAATGGATGTCAGCAATGTCCTGGGAATCGCCATCGGTGCCATAAGTCTTGTTCAAAAGGTCAGCGAGGTCCGTGGAGTCAAAGCGAAGATGGATGCGCTGGAAATGAATGTGGGGATGGTGTCAGCCAGGAAGGCTGACCTAAGTTTGCAACTAGAGCAGGAAGAGAGGGACCGGGAAAGAAAAGGAAGAAAGAAGTTGAGTTGTGGATGCAAAGTGTCGGATCGCTGGAGGAACAAGTCCACGACTTGGGACGCAAAGTTAAAGCGGGGCATTTCTTTTCTCATCTCATGTTGAAGGATCGGGTGAGTGGCCTTGCGACTGAAGTGGAAAAACTGAACGAGAAAGGCAAATTCGATAATGGTCTCACGCTAGATGTGAAACCGGCCCATGGCTATGAACTGCAGCTACGTGAACTAGTGAGACAAGCATCTTTTTGCAGAAACTTGAGGATGCTGAGTCGCTTGAGATTTAAGCCACCTTCGTGGCTTTCTTCGACGCTGATGGAACTCCGGCAACTCAGGCGGATTAGATGGCACAGAAGTGGAAGGTTGGATGGTGCCTGTTAGGTCACTTCATCGCAAGAAGGCATTGGTGGTTAGAGGATTCCTCTGGATGGGTTAGAAGCGCAGGCTCATTCTTCCCTCTTCGCTTCGGTATGTCTGGATATCTTCCATATTATTTCTTCTCTCTTTATTTGGGTATACTAATGTAAGGAGAGATTTCCCTCCTAATTTGATCGTGTAACATAGGAAGACAATATCAAATCTTGCACAGGAAGACAATATCAAATCTTGCACTTTTCTTTCATAAGACAAAGGATAGTTAAATCAAATATTATCAATACGCTCTCTTCACATCATTTCCACTTGACCCAATGCTTGACAAGAAATTTCGGTTTTCATTCTTTTTTGTTATTCTATCATTGCATCACTTTGACAAGTTTGATGTATGAATCAGGACACCTGGACCAAAGGGTTTAATTCTTCATTTTCTTTTTATGGGTGGGGAGTTTCTTGATGGCATTTTTATGGACTTAGCTTGCTTGAAAGTTCGTGAATCCATCGAATAACTTTATTCTTTGTCAATTCATTGTTCGAATCGAGGTGCTCTTTGTTAATTTCCCTGTGCCCTTTCAAGTTATTGTGAAACTCCTCAAATGTAACATGTTATTTTAACCTTTCTTCTATCTGACTTCCGCAGAAAAAAACTATATGCAATAATCAAATTACACGCTTTCAACTCTCGTTCTTGCACACCCTCTGCTCTCCCTGTCCAACCCCATCTCTCGGAGAAGTGGAACAGATTTCGATCAAGAAAATTACTTCTTCATAATTAACAACGGTGATAGTGGACAAGATCTGCATGCTCCTCCTGTGTATGTGTACTTGATACAACTCTTCAAGAACTTCTAATCTAACAGCTCTAGCGACACATTCCGACATAGACTGCAAGAAAAAGGGTTTTGCACAATATTAATGAGAGTGATCATACATAACGTGGTCCGAATACCACTCGACGGCATCCACGAAATTAACAACTACAATGAGGCCAATTTTTATAGTCTCATTGGGAAGCATTTCGGATTCTGCAATCGGAGAAGCGATCATTTTCCAATCTATGATCATTTCCTCAAAAGAGCCACCTAGGTTGACTCCGTGCGCTGCAGAGGACCAGAACCTGTTAAGAACATTCATTCTTTGAAGCTCGGAACAGAGAGGAAGCTTGAAACAGAGAAGTTAGACTGTACTGAAGACAAATCTATGGCTGTCATTGGAGAAGCTTGGAAGAAGTAGAATTCGCAAATTGTGTAACCAGTAATGCTGTCAAATAAGGCCAGCTGTGTATCTACATAAGACGGTGAAGATAAGTCGGTGAAGAAAAGACATCACGTGAACAATTTCCAGAAGGAAAAGAGAGGCAGTTAATTCTGTTAGCTTAGCTTTTGTGAAATAAGTTCTTTTCTGTTTAAAGTCTTTACGTTGACAGCTAGCATTCGGTTTTTTTTTCATCAAGCTTCTGTTGTATATAGATAAAGAGCGACTTCTTCTTAAAAGATTGATTGATTGTAACCATCTATGAGAGAACAGAGAGGAGAATACTCCATTGAAAAGGTGCTCTGTATTTTTGAGGTGAATACACCATAATACAGGAGAGAATAAAGGAATCATCTTCTTCAATAGCATTCATCTGTAATCTTGCTGTTCTTCACATGGTATCGAAGCGATTATCGATCATCGGATTGAAAAGATTTTTCACGAAACACACAATTGTTCGTGAAATCAAATCAAAGGTATCGGATTTCAATGATTGCAGCAGATCAAAGTAGCTGTTGATCATCTTCGTGTCTTGATTTGCGAAAGTTCTCACAAGAATCTTGCGTTTGATTCTTCTGTTCCCTGGTAAGATCGAACCTTGCTGGTATCACGAACAGATCATCATCTCGATCAACGAGTAATCCTGTTTTGAGTCACAAAATCGACTTGTCATCAAAAATCTCGATTTCAATGATCGCAGAGATCAAAGTAGCTGTTGATCATCTTCGTGTCTTGATTTGCGAAAGTTCTCACAAGAATCTTGCGTTTGATTCTTCGTTCCCTGGTAAGATCGAACCTTCTTTGGTATCACGAACAGATCATCATCTCGATCAACGGGTAATCTGTTTTGAGTCACAAAAATCGACTGGTCATCAAAAATCTCGAAAGTGCAGCAATGGCGGGAAGGACACGAAGTATCCATTTCCAATACATGTTAACATCTCCAATTTTGTCACGATTAAACTTGCTGAAGATAATTTCCTGTTGTGGCAAGCACGGTTCACAGTTCCTTCGAAGTCAAGAACTCTTCGGTTTCATCGGTGGTGAAATATCTTCACCTCCTCGAATCCTAAACACCGAACGAAGATTGTGAAACAGAAGTCATAAATCCAGATTATACAGATTGGACAAGGACTGATCAGCTAGTTTCATCTGGATCGGTGGAGTTGTATCGAGAATATTTCCGAGCTTGATTATTGGTGTAGAAACTTCTTATGAGGTATGGCAGACTCTTCTTAATCGTTTTACTCAGAAATCGGTAGCTCGAGAGTTTGAACTAAGAGGAAAGTTACAGGCATGTCAAAAACGAGATAGAGCGCTTTCTGTCTATCTGAGGGAGTATAAGTCCATTTGTGATCAGCTGAATGCGATTGGAAAACCTATAGATGAGATAACTAAAATGTTTGGTGTTCTTGAGGGTTTAGGGTCTGAGTATGAGAATTTCAGAACTACTATCTACTGTTTGAAACCCCAGCCAGATTATGATGAAGTGATAGCACAGCTTGAACGATTTGAAACAAGATTAAAGACATATTCGATGAATCAATTCAACCCTAATCTGGCTTACTTGGGACAAAGAAGTTCTGAAACACAACTGAAAGGAAATTCTGAAAGAGAATACAGTTTTCAGACTTCAAGTTTTGGAAGTCAAAGAGGTGGTAACAGAGGAGGACGCTTTTTTGGTCGAAGCCGTGCAATGAATAATGCAGGCCGGAGTTATGGATACTCAGGAAGAAATCAAGACTACGGACCAAACAATTTGAATCGAGAACGAACGATCAACAATTCAAGCAGAGGATTGATTATTCTAGTCTGGGACAGGGGTTTCGTCCATATGCCGCTTATTCACAAAGTATCAAGACACTAAATCCTATCCGACTCAAGTCTTGATGCCACGAAACATGTGCAAAATGAGAAACCAACGAAAGCATCCGGTTAGAATGTCAGATTTGTAAAAGACCAGGACACGATGCTCTTCGGTGCTGGTATCGTTTCGATAACTCTTATCAGGCTGAAGAAATTCCAACTGCTTTGGCAGCAGTTCATCTAGAGGATCCAAGAGGAAGTGAGTGGTATCCTGATACCGGAGCAACAGCACATATTAGTGCTGATCCTGGTATTCTTCTCAACTCTACTCGATATACTGGAAATGACACAGTTATGATAGGTAATGGCTCTTGTTTACCTATTACTTATCCGGTAATACTCAGTTGAATACAGAAAATAACACGTTACCTCTAAATGATGTCTTGATTGTGCCTGAAATCAAAAAGAACCTTCTCTCTGTTTCAAAACTGACAGATGACTATCCCTGTTCTTTTATTTTTGATAAAATTGGTGTCTATATAAAGGACAACCAAACCAACAAGACAGAGATGCTCGGAAGGAAACTTAGAGGACTTTACTGTGTGGATCCTCAAACTACAGCAGCATACTTTACTCGAAGACACAGAGCAATAACAGCAGAGATGTGGCATCAAAGATTGGCCCACGCAAACTTCAATATAGTAAAGCATTTGCAGAATAAAGACTTGATTTCTGTAATACAAAGTCTGAATCCATTTGTAGCAGTTTGTCAAGTTGCAAAAAGTGCAGCCTTACCTTTCCCATTATCGGACTCTACATCTACTATACCATTAGAAAAGATACATTGTGACATCGGGGTCCCTCACCAGTGAAATCTTCACGAGAACTTTCAGTATTATGTCATATTTGTAGATACTTTTTCTCGCTACATTTGGGTCTATCCAATGAAGTCAAGTCGACTTTTATGACATCTTTGTCATGTTTCGAAACTAGTCGAGAAACAGTTTGATCATCAAATCAAAATGTTTCATTGTGATGGTGGAGGAGAGTTTACTAGTAAAAGGTTTCAAAGTCATTTACGGAATTGTGGCATAAAGCGAGTCTGTCTTGCCCTCATACACGAACGAATGGAATTGCAGAGAGGAAACATCGCCATATAGTCGAGTTGGGGTTAGCCATGATGTATTATTCTCGAGTTCCTTTGAAATTCTGGGTAGATTCTTTCATAACAGCCAACTATATTGTCAACATTCTTCCTACACCGAAATTACAAATGGCTTCTCCTTATTCCGAGACTTTTTAATAAGCAGCCTAGCTATGACCATCTCAAGGTCTTTGGGTGTGCTTGTTACCCGTGTCTTCGATCCTATGCTCAACACAAGTTCGACCCTAGATCTCTCACTTGTGTTTTTCTGGGCTATAGTGAAAGGCATAAGGGGTATCGTTGCCTTGTACCTACTAATGGCCGAATTTATGTTAGTCGCCATGTGGTCTTTGATGAAACCTTCTTTCCATTTAAAAGGAAGGTAATATCTGACTATGATCAGTACACAACTTTGTATAATCAATGGGCAGATGTGGTTAATCTTCTTGATTCCACAAATACAACCTCAGTGGACAACCCTTCCACTAATCATACAACAGCATTTCAACTACCTCCTTCTGTAACAATCGATCGCACTCATATATCACAAAATGAGGGTGTTCCACATATATCAGCTTCTCCTCAGCAACAGTCAGACTCGATTACTACAGAGCAACAAGATGCTCTATCTCAAATTGCCGAGTCAGGAGAGCTTATCTTTAATCAAGTTCAACCAGACTTAACAGCCACTTCTTCAGGTACTTCTCCTGTCCATTATATGCAAACTCGATTGAAGTTTGGTATCATCAAACCTAACCCCAAATATGCATATTTGGCTGACTATAAAGTACCTTTGGAACCAAAATCAGTCAAAGCAGCTTTAGCTGATAAAGGATGGTATCAAGCCATGAAGGAGGAAATGGAAGCTTTGTATGAGAATCAGACATGGCTCTTAGTTCCTAGAACAAAGCAGATGCATGTTATAGGCTGTAAGTGGGTGTTTAAAACTAAACTAACACCTAATGGCAGTCTAGAAAGATTAAAAGCTCGCTTAGTTGCAAAGGGATTTCATCAAGAAGCAGGGGTTGACTTTACTGAAACATTTAGTCCAGTCATCAAGCATGCCACTATTCGGATAGTCCTTTCTGTTGCAATAATGAAGAAGTGGACTATACACCAGCTAGATGTTAAAAATGCATTTCTCCATGGTACATTGAATGAAACAGTTTACATGGAGCAGCCCCTGGTTTTGTTGATTCTCCACAATCTCATTGTGTATGTTTACTTAAGAAATCCCTATATGGCCTTCGTCAAGCACCACGAGCATGGTTTGACAAATTTAGCAACTTTCTCCTGGAGAATGGTTTCTTAGTAATCGCTGACCCGTCTCTCTTCGTGCTTCACTCCGGTTCGAGACACGTTCTACTACTACTATATGTTGATGACATAGTTCTGACAGGAAGCTCAGCTCAGTTACTAACCACTTTGATTGAGTTACTGAGCCTTCACTTTCACATGAAAGATTTGGGCCATCTTCACTACTTTCTCGGCATTGAAGTCAAACGCTCTCCTTGTGATCTATTTCTCTGTCAAACCAAATATGCCATTGATCTATTAACAAGAGCTCATATGACCAGCTTTAAGCTTTGTATCAACTCCTCTTCCACTTCGAGTAATTCCTATGACAGATGATACTACTTTGCTCTCGAACCCTCTTGAGTATAGAAGCCTTGTGGGAGGGCTTCAATACTTAACAATTACTCGACCGATCTTGCTTATGCAACAAATACCTTGTGCCAAAAATTGCAGCATCCAACAATTGCGGATCTTCATCGGTTAAAAAGAGTACTTCGCTATGTCAAAGGCACTACTCATCTTGGTCTTTTTCTTCATTCACGTAGCTCCATAGCTCTCTATGGCTTCTCAGATGCTGACTGGGCTAGGTGTGCGACACCGGCGATCCACAAGCAGCTCTTGTACATATCTTGGATCAAATCTCCTTTCTGGTCAGCTAAGAAACAACCAACTGTTTCTCGTTCTTCCACAGAAGCCGAATACCGAGCTCTTGCATCTACTTCAGCTGATCTTACTTGGATTGCTTTTGTTTTGCGTGACATTGGTATATCTCTTCTGTCTCCTACTCTCTTATTTTGTGACAATAAGTCTGCTATATCTCTTACAGCCAATCCAATTCTTCATGCCCGAACCAAACATATAGAGGTAGACTTCCATTTTGTTCGGGAGAAAGTCTCCTCGGGATCTCTCCGTATTAGTTATGTTCCTAGCCATCTTCAACTTGCAGATATTTTTACAAAATCTTTGACACGTTTTGTTCATATTAATCTTCGTACCAAATTGGGCATGGGATTTTCATCCCTCCCAATTTGAGGGGGGATGTTAAGAACATTCATTCTTTGAAGCTCGGAACGAGAGAGGAAGCTTGAAACAGAGAAGTTAGACTGTGCGAAGACAAATCTATGGCTGTCATTGGAGAAGCTTGGAAGAAGTAGAATTCGCAAATTGTGTAACCAGTAATGCTGTCAAATAAGGCCAGCTGTGTATCTACATAAGACGGTGAAGATAAGTCGGTGAAGAAAAGACATCACGTGAACAATTTCCAGAAGGAAAAGAGAGGCGTTAATTGTTAGCTTAGCTTTTGTGAAATAAGTTCTTTTCTGTTTAAAGTCTTTACGTTGACAGCTAGCATTCGGTTTTTTTTTCATCAAGCTTCTGTTGTATATAGATAAAGAGCGACTTCTTCTTAAAAGATTGATTGATTGTAACCATCTATGAGAGAACAGAGAGGAGAATACTCCATTGAAAAGGTGCTCTGTATTTTTGAGGTGAATACACCATAATACAGGAGAGAATAAAGGAATCATCTTCTTCAATAGCATTCATCTGTAATCTTGCTGTTCTTCACAGAACCTACTATCGAAAGGTAGTACCATCTGCCACAAATAAGTGCTCCGTGTCTCGTGAATCCTCTCACACTCGAACTGAACAAAGATGCACTGGAGCGATGCATCTTTTGTTCCAAGATTCTCTAAGCTAATACGAAACTCCCCTCTTTCCACTGCTTCACTTTCTCAAGCATATCTCCAATATCCAAATTCCAAAGTATGCACGAGAGGCACATCCAATGATGAAAAACCCATTTTATGTACGGAGCACCCAAGTTTCCAAACCGGTTTTACGCAAGCACGTGAAGTTACATGTCGACACCTGAATTTTTGTCAACAATTCAAATGCTCGTTTTTGTAAAATGTATAAAATTAGAAAATAGCAAAAAAAAAAAAAAAAGATCGGAAAAGAATAATAAATAATGACTAAATTAAAAAAATTAAAAAATAGAAATGAATTAGAAAGGTGATGGGGCCCTTTTCTGGTTCTCGGGCCAGAATTTCATGGTTCACAACACAAGATAAATTTTCGTTTAACCCATCAAAGCCCGTCAGCCCATCGCCTCCAGCCCCTTTCATCTAGCAATTAGGCCCTAGAAGCTGCAGCCCAAACCAACCCAGTCCACACACTAAAAACCCAGCCCATTACGCATGAGGCCCATGAAAAGAGACGAGCTCATTCATTAACCTGGCATCTCTCTCGTTCTCTCTCTAGACGTCTTCAAGCAACGCAGACGCGAGCATGAGCGCGAGAGGAGGGGGCGACGATCACACGCGCGAATCCTTCTAGAATGCTGAGTCAGAGGAATTTGCTAAGGAGCAATCGTGAAAAAAGAAGACGTTAACAGGTCGTGGACTTGTTGAGAAGAAAAAAGCGCCACGAAAATAAGACGTTACAGCTCTTTTATGCATAGTGCATACAAGTATATTTATTTGAATGTTGAGAAGAAAAAAAGAAGACATTAACGGCCAAATTTTCCTGACCTAACCCCATACACTCTAAGATTCTTTTTTCAAACCTACTTCTATTTCGAGTCAAGAGATAGATAAATGGATACATCCCATTTGCATTCGTCAAAATCACTTCATATGCCAGACACTCACTAATGAGTATTGCATCTTCAAAATTGTAACATTCTCATGACAGATGAGCCACTAATACATTTTTACCCAAAGTGAGTTTGCCATCAATTGTAACGTCACCATCCACTAAAATTTGTCCTTTTTTAATGCATTCACCCCCACGAAACTTGGGGTTTTTTTTTTTTATGCATACAAGTATTTTTGTTTGAACGTTGAGAAGAAAAAAGAATGCATCAAGAGACAAATCCTCTTGGCCCAACCCTAGATACTTTAAGATTCTTTTTCCAAACTTGCTCCTATTCCGATTTAAGAAATAGAGAAATAGATACATCTTATTAGATTAATGGGGGCCACTTCATATGCCAGACGCTCGCTAATGAATATTATATCTTCAAAATTGTAACCGATAGATAAGCTACTAATACATTTTTACCTAAAGTGAGTTCACTATCAATTGTAGTGGCACTATCTATTAAAATTTGTCCCTTTTAATGCATTTACCCCATGAAACTTGGGTTTTTTTTTTTTTTTTTTTTTATGCAAACAAATATTTATGTTGGAACATTGAGAAGAAAAAAGAAGGTGTTAAGAGACAAATCCTCCTGGCCCAACTCTAGACACTCTAAGATCCTTTCTTTAAACTTGCTCCTATTTCAAGTCAAGAGATAGATAAATAGATACATCCCATTGCACTGAACGGGCGTGCTTCCTATGCCAGACACTCGTTAATGAGTACTATATCTTCAAAATTGTAGCATTCTCATGACATATAAACTTCTAATTCATTTATACCCAAAGCGAGTTTGCCATCAATTGTCGTGGCAGCATTTGTTAAAATTTGTCCTTTCTTAATGCATTTACCCCCTGAAACTTGACATTTCTTTTATAAATACAAATATTTTTGTTGGAATGTTGATACATGACTAAATGAAATGCTTAAAGTATCTCCATTGCCCAATAAAATCATTGTTCATGACCAATGATTCTTTTTTATCGTCAATCCAATCACCGTTCATATTTTTTTCTTTATCTTATCAATGAATATATATCTTTACTTGTATGATTTAAATGTCTCATCTTTTTTCGAAAAGTTGATTTGATGAATGGGATTTGGTATGATACTTATTAGGTCAATATCATTTTTTTTTATAACATAGACGCAAGAAAGACTTAATTTTATATAGATATTTCAAAATAGAATCCATGTACACGTGAACGGTTTCCATATATATAGATGCAAGGAAGACCTACCGTTGGATCGAAAAACGAAAAATTACAACCGTCTAGATTGTTTAACGGCTGAGATCTATTGTATCTCAAACAAACTGTAAAAGATTATTGGGACACAGTGCATTCTCGACCACAGGATCACCTATATATATGAAACCAGAATTGAGTAAAGTTGGTTTGGACATAGTACCAGAAGACTCCAATTTTCTTAAGACATAAGATTCTCTGCCGTATGCCATGTGATTTGCTGTCGGAGCTCAAATAGAAAGAGGTCATGAAACAACAACAAACCAAAAAGAAAAGAATTTACAAAATTGATTGAACTCTTTACAAATTTTCCAGGAAGGTTTCTGGTGGACGTTGTCCCTGTCTGAAGACTTGACTTTGCGGTATCTCGGAACCACGGGTCATGTGAGGTGTGCCACTCGAAAGTTTCCTCCTCAATTCGGGGTAGATTGTCACATGCAAAAGGCTCTTCAAGAAAAGAGGAATTTCATTTTTTAATTAATAATGCTTTAGTTTTCCTGAAATTAATAATTGAATAATTGATTGTAACGCTTACAATTGTCAATCGGCTGGAAAGATTTTCATTATCAATAAAATTATATATCTAAACATAATCGTTGTCGATGAAGATGTTTTCCACTTATTTATCCTTTGTAAGCAGTACGATTGTCATTTTCAAAAAAATAATTTTGAAATGATTGATTTTTCACAAAATAACAAAGCCTGATTATTCATTTGATTGCAAAATTATCATCCCTTTCAGAACAGGGGGTTCATGCGAAAGCGGACTAGAAACAGTCTCTAATATATTTTACGTAATATAAGTTTATCGACAAAGTGCACGAGGCATCAACTAAGTTTCGGACATGAAATCGACTTTTATTTATTTTTATTTTTATTTTTACTTTATTGAGGGGAAAAAGAAATGTCTCCCGTTTGACCCCAAAGACTTTGGTTATCTTCCGAGAAGGTGCTTGGAAGCCTCCCGATGATAATCTTGTCGTTTGCCCGACTCGGACGGTTGAGCAAAGGCAAACTGTTGCCATGTGAACAAATTTTTTTTAAAGTCTTTCAAAACCCATCTTCCAGGTAGGTGCCACCCCATGCACTGTTTGTCGGCCATTGACTTGTAAGGCATGCAATTTCCCTGGGATTCTGTTCACTTTTACATTCGCGACTTTGTTTCTCTCTGGCAGCTGATTCATCTTCTCTGCCGATCCTTTTGTTGAATCAATCTCCTGTTGCGGAATTTCATAATGAGGCTTATCAGCAAGTTTTTTTCCAGGTGAGACTGCTTGAGATTTGTAAAAAGTTGGAGCTTTCTCCCCAGATTTTCCTGCACTCTCCAGGTCTGTTTAAGTCCTAGATTTCCTTGATTTATTTCGCACATCCTTCACGCAAGGAACGAAAAGAACATTTGCATCCCGTGTTGTGTCGCTTGTGTATTCTCTCTTTTGTACATCTGTTAATTCTTGAGCAAATTACCACGATAGCGTACGTTGTTATGTGTGTTCTCTCTTTTGTAGATCTGTTCTTGCTGAAAGAATCACTTCAGTCCAATAAACTATCCAGTACAGAAGAACCCTCTCAAGAGGGGAAAAGCCTTGACATCGTGGAGTAAAAGAGACGTTCAAGGATATGGAGGTTCAATTCCTACCGGCAGGAGCATCCATTGGAAACACAGTGGGCACATTTTCCTAATGAGATAGTCTACTGAAATAGATTCAAAGTGCTCCAAGGATTTCTAATGTTCGAAAACAAATGAACATGTGTTGAAGTTATCTCACACCGATTATGAAAGAGGCCAATGATCAATTTATATATGTGGAGGAAAATCACACATTTTGAGTTAACTTTCGGGATGAGAGAGATCCAAGATCACTCAACACGATTCCATCTAGTTTTTCGTTTTTTTGTTAGTCTGTTCTCCATCTGGCTGGAGCTTAATTTCATCCACTGTGCATCCAAGGTTGCAACTTTTGCTCGGTCCATTTTAATGCCCCATCACAGGTTAGTAGCTTATGCTCAACAGTTGTACGTGCGGATTATGGCACAACATAATTCATACCACCGTATGAAGAGTTTGCATGTTGGAGTCAGCCACCCAAGTTTGGATTTGCACCATACCCGGATCCTTGAATAGGATGCGGGGGTAGCTCATAAGCTTGGAACATCCCAACAAAGGAAGAACATGATGTCCTCAGGGACGTTCCAACTCTTGCCAATTCCTTCTCTGCCTCAAATTGTCCTCATAAATTCGACCAAGATAACCCAAATCAGGGCCGTATGCTTCTTTCTTTCTCTAGAATCCTTCCATTCTAATTCTTGTCTTGCACTTCGGAATACTAACTAAATATTAACATTCGAAAATACTGAGGTACTCAGGATAAACGTCCAAATATAAATGCTGAAAGCTAAAAGTTTTTACCTGGAATACTAACTGAAGACATTGTTCCCCGAGTGCTCTCAGCAGCCTTACAATGAACGTCAACAAAATTCTGGGAGTCATCAAACGTGCCATCATTTTTGTCCAAAAGGTCAGCTACGTCTATGGAGTTAAAGCGAAGATGGATGCTCTGGAAAGGAATATGGAACGGGAAAGAGAAGGAAGAGGGGAGACCGGGAAAGAGAAGGAAGAGAGAAGTTGACCTGTGGATGGAAAGAGCAGTACCGCTGGAGGATCAAGTTGACGAGTAACGACGAAAAGTTAAAGAGGGGCGTTTGTTTTCACGTCTCACGTTGGCGCATCAGGTGCGTGTCCTTGCGACTGAAGTGGACAAATTGCACGAGAGGGGTCAATTTGATAACGGTCTCACGCGGGATGTGAAACAGGCTCGAGGCTCTAAGTACAACCGGGTGAACTAGTGGGCAACCGTCTCATTATATATTTCACGTGTCTTTATTGCGAAAATATATGCAAAATCTTAATCAGGTGCTAGATCACACCTTCGAAGTTAAAGGAGAACTTATAAGGAGCAAGCTATCTGGATTGTTGATAGCAAGGATCAAGTGCTGTGACGCCAAACTATAACCACACTAAGAGAGGGCTATTTGAGAGCTCAAGGAGGATGTAAAATGCAAATACTCATTTGTTTGCAAATTGAGGTAAGACACAAAAGTATTTTTAGTGCTTTAACAAGGTCTATTTGATATATTGAATAATGATTGGTATTGTCTAATCGCTTTAAAAAATTAATTGGAATTGCCTTTTTTTTTTTCAATTAATTCAAACATATACCAATTTTCACTATATTTCCTGGAGAAGCAACATCCTTAGTGAATATAAAAAAAAACATGAGTTGTAGTTATCATTATTAGATCTAACTAGGTTAATTAGATGTCAACCTATAATTTATTGTCTCTCTCTCTCTCTCTCTCTCTCTCTCTCTCTCTCTCTGAAGCAACAACTAGGTAATATTTGTTGGGAGCAGAAAAGAGAAATAGCCTAAAACTTCTGCACATGTACGTAAGGGTGACGCGCCGAGTCTCCCCTCCTAAGCCTTTTGGCTATCTTCCGATAAGGAAAATCCACGATTCGTGATTATTTCTACGGTTTCTCTATGATTTGTGATCTACTATAAAAAGGGTATTATGCAATAAGTAAGTTTTGCAACAAAGGAGAGATTTTGGTTTTCGACCAATTTGTGTTTGTTTCCCCTGAAATTAATAATTTGGAAAAAAAATTAAAAGTGATTTTATATATCCCTTAAAATTATTATTAACAGAAAATATTTTCATCATTCATAATTATTTATGTCTAAAGAAATTAATGTCTAAAGAATTTCGTTTTTGAGGAAAATATTTTTCATAAATTATAAATGTTCTAATGCACCCAAAATTCATTTGATTGCAAACATTATCGCATTTTCCGCAAACTTTGGCTATTGCGATGTAATATGACAACGAAGAAGAATAGTTGAAGAGGATCGGAAATTGCCTCGAATATCTTCCCCCAATTATCAGCCCGATGGACAAGGCATCCTCTAGTTTATGACATGAAATTTATTTTTTTGGGCGTGCATGTGTGGTGATGGTAAGGGCGAGGGGAAGTTGCCTCCAATGTGACCCGAAGACTTTGGCTCTTCTTCCAAGAAGGTGCACAAAGACTCTTTGATTGTCCTTCTGTTGATTATCTGCCCCGGACAATTACGCACCATAAGCGTGAATTTTGTGGGAATATCGTAGATTATTCTAAAAATTTAAGTTGTTAAATAAATGCACGATTTATTACTTAAAAACTTTAACATTCCTTCTCATGCTTATTCTAATCTTTCTGCCTAGTAGTAGCATGAAAAGTTAATTGGAGAGGCAAATGAGGCATGAAAAAAATTCAAACTTGAGACTTCCATATATGACTACTGTCAATTATTCTAAAAATTTAAATTATTAAATGAATCTGTGGTTTATTAACAACAGCTACATTACAATAGGTAAGTAGGACTTCAAAATTTTAAACTGAAAGTGCGTTTATTTAGTAGAAATTGAATGATTTTTTTTTTTTTTTTTGAAATTTGTATTAGTAACAAAAATCAATGAAAAAAAATATTTTCATTATTCACAAAAATATTTATACAAAAATTAATTATCATTAATGAAAATATTTTTTATTTACGAATTATTTTAAGTGATCATTTTTATGAAAACATTTTCAACATCAATCTAACTTTTGCAAAACAAACATAACAAGTAAAAATGATCTTCGAAGGAGGGGTTGCCGTAGACCTCAGGCCTCGTGACCTGGCCTTCGGGCGCCATCTCAAAACTCTACTTTCATGAACCTCACCTCTTTAGCTGGACTGAAGCTTCTCTCCATTCTCCCCTCCGCCCCACGCGAACCCAAAATAAAAAGAAAAAAAAGCTTCTCCCTCGCTTAGCCATTCTTTCATTCCCTCTGCCTATATGGTCTCTGGAGTCCATCGTTGCGGGTTTTCATTCGAAGGGATATCGGCAAGTCTTTAACCAGGTGAGAAAGCTTTAATTCTATTTAGATGAGATTTAAGGGCAAAATTTAGAGCTCTCTTTCGTTTCCTCAAATTGCGTGGGCTCTCAATTGTTGTCATCTGATTTGGTAAGACAAAACAAAACGCAGTACATTTTCCTAAGTGCACATAGCATTTCTCAACCTCTCTAGCTAGTCCCCGTTTATAACCTCGCTTTTCCACGGTCTGCGCGTTGGGCCTATTAGCCCTCCGCCCTTCTCTTCCCAGATATCTCCACCCCCGTTTGCGCCTCTTTCATCTGGGCCGTACGAATCCGTGCTTCTCGGTTCCTTCTTCGCCTTCGTGTTCTTCTTGTCTCAAATTCTCCGAAACTTCAACAACCCATCAATCCGTTCGATTGTCATTCTGCTTCCCGCTCTAGCACTAGTCACCGAGGGCGGTGCGAGGAGGGCTGCCGAGGGTCGTGGGAGGGTTCAGATCTAGTTCGCCTGAGGTTGTGCAATTTTGGCGACACCTCGCTGATGCTCGACCTGGCATGAAGCTCGCTAATGCTCGCCCAGTCGACGCTTGTGCAAAGCTCGCCTCTAGTCGCCTGGTCGACGCTCAAGCGAGGCTGGCCTGGTGGCCGCTAACGCGAGGTTCCCCGAGACTCGCCCGGACGCCGCTGGTTGCCTGGTCGACGGTCGCGCGAAGCTCGATGAGGCCTGCCTCCGGTTGCAACCGGTCGCCTGGTTGACGCTCGAGCGAGGCTGGCCTGGTCGACGCTAATATGAGGCTCCCCAAGACTCGCCTGGGCGCCGCTGATTGCCTGGTCGATGCTCGAGCGAGGCAGGCCTGGTCTCATCCGGGCGCCGCCGGTCAAAGTTCACCGAGGCTCGCCCCGGTCAACTGGTTGACGCTTGAGTGAGGCAGGCCTGGTCGACGCTAAGGCAGGCTCCCCATGAGTCGCCCGGGCGCCACTGGTTGCCCAGTCGACAGTCGCGCGAAGATCACTGAGGCTTGCCCCAGGTGCCGCTGGCTGCCTGGTCGACGGTCATGCGAAGCTCACCAAGGTTCGCCTCTGGTTGCAACCAATCACCTGGTCGCCGCTGGTTGCTTGGTCGACCTCGTGCGAAGCTCCCCTCTGGTCGCCTCTGGTCGCCTCTGGTGGCCCGGTCGATGCGCCCAGTCGCCTCCGTTTGCCTTGCGGAGGCTCGCCGGTCGCCCCGGTAACTCCACCCTCTCTTTTTTCCATTCTCTGAGAAAATAAACTTTGAGGGAAAGGACTGAGGGAGAAGGACTTGCATTATCCCAAGGCTCTCCCAACGCACCGAAAGACTGTTGCGTGTGAAGTATTGAAACTTACCAGGTTCGGGGTTATTCGGGGTAGCAGCTCTTGCCAATTGCTTCTTTGCGTCAAATAATAACAGCGTCCAAAACAAATTAAGTTGTCCTTATATTTCCCCGCAGATTTTTCCCATAGCAAACTCCACCAAGACAGGCTGTATGCTTCTTTTATCTCTAGTGTCCTTCCATTCCATTCTTGTCTTGCACCTCGATTACGAATTAACAATTAACACTCTGGAATACTGAAGCACTAAATTTATTGGGATATAAGTCAAAATATAAATGCTGAATTCTAAGAAGTTTTTTACCTGGAATACTAATCTACAAACATCTTTCCCCTAATGCTCCATGCAGTCTGACAATGGATTTCAACAAATATCTGGGAATCGCCAAACATACCATCAGTTTTGTTCGAAAGGTCCGCAAGGTCAATGGAGTCAAAGCGCAGATGAATGCTCTGAAAATGAATATGGGACTGCTGTCAGCCAGGAAGGCTGACATAAGTTTCCAATTAGAGCAGGAAGAGAGGAGACCAGGAAAGAGAAGGAAGGAAGAAATTGACTTGTGGATGCAAGATGTAGGATGGTGGGAGGGTCTAGTCCACGAGTTAGGACGAGACGTCGAACAGGGGCATTTCTTTTCTCTTTTCCTGCTGGCGGATAAGGTGAGGTTCTTTTTGACTCAGGTGGAAAAAATGCATGAGAAGGGTAGATTTGATGACGTTCTCACGTTGGATGTGAAACCTGCCCGAGGCTATGAACTACAACCAGGTGAATTAGTGGGACAAGCTTCTCATACAAAAAGGGATGAGATCTGGGATTGCTTGATGAACCAAGAGGTGCTCCGTGTGGGTGTTTGGGGACAGACGGGAGTGGGCAAAACCTTTCTTGCGAAGCATATACATGATCATATAGTGCGAGATTGTCCAAGGTTCGGTGGTGCTTGTTTGGTCAATGTATCGCAAGAAGGCACTGTTGGTACGATACAAACTGACATCGCGAAATATCTTGAACTAGATTTGACGGAGGTGAGCGCTGTTTACCGAGCCGCAAGACTGAGGAAGGCATTGCAGGGTAGGAGACTCCTTCTTATCTTGGATGACGTTAGGAAATCTTACTCTTTGGAAGAAGTGGGTATAGCCCTGGAAAGAAATGGATGCAAATTGATCGTGACGTCGCGATCGAGGGAGGTGTGCGAGCAAATGAATTGCCACGAGCTTGTCCCTGTACCAACTCCTCCCGAGGAAATACCTCGAGGGTTGGAAGAAGTGTAAAAACTAGAATTAGAAGGGTTGGGGAAGTTGGAAGAGGGGAGGTGGGGGTTCTGAGGACGTTGATGATTTTGACTGGGATGTTGGCGGGGCAAGGTCATCTGTGAATCCATTAAGCACCTTGGCATCTGCAGATTGTCCCAATTCAGAGAGGATTTTAGAAGCACCTCTCTTCATCATTTCTATTTAACATAATATTGCAGCATGTTGACAAGCTTGACGTTTGAACGAGGATATCAGGACTAAAGGGCTTCTTTCTTCTTTTTTGCCTTTATTGTTGGGGGGTTTATCTTGATGGCATTTGTGCATCCTCCGAATGACCTCTCTTTTCCTACTCATGTTGACATTCAAGTGCTTTTACGGTTCTTTTAAACTTATCGTCAAACTCCTCAAATGTGAACATGTTCGGGTGCGCATGACATTAACCCCTCTTCACTTTTTTTGTACTAATCTCCCTTTTGTCCGACTTCCGGAATTATAACTAAACGCAATAATGGAATGACTCGGCTTTCAACTCTCCTCCCCTCACCCATTCTACTCGCCTTTATTCAACTCCATCTCTGAGAGAAGTGAAAGTATATTTTCGAGCGAGATAATTCCGACTTCTTCATAATTAGTAACGGCAATGGCGAAGAAGAGATGCGCGATTTTCCTTCGTATATCTACTTATGACACAACTCTTCGAGAACTTAAGCCGAAAGAAAAATGGTCTTGCACATAATCTACACAAGTGATTAACCGAAGATAACAAGCCAAAAGTGGTCCAAATACCACTAAGGGTGCGTTTGGTTAGACTTTTCGGGAGCATCATTGGAAAAATGTGAAGGATTTTAGGTTGAAGATGCTTTTCAGAATGTAAATTGTGTTTGGTAAATTGTAATCTGAAAAATCCATTATGAAGTACTTTTGAGCAAAATAGTGTTTGGAATACTATATTTACAAAGGACTTTTATGATAAAAAAAATTATCAAAAGAAAAATAAAGAAAATTAGCTGACAAGGGCAACGGTCGCCGAAGATTGAAATTTGTTGCCGGCTGATTGCCGGTGGTCGACGTCTAACTCAAGTAGCCCCGAAGACAACTGGGGAGGGCTGCTCGGGGTCAAGCGACGCCCGAAGATCATCGGCAAAGGCCGCCCGGGGTCGGGCGACCTCCGGCGACCTCACCGCCCTCGAATTTGTGGCGGTGAGGTCGCGTGACGCTACCACGACCTCTGGCGACCATGAATCTGGGGTAGCAAGGTCGCACGACGCCGCCGCGACCTCCGATGACCCCGCTGTGACCTAAATCCGGGGCGGCGAGGTCACGGGAGGACCTCGCTACCCTGGATCTGGGTCGCGGTGGGGTTGCATGACGTTGCCGTGACCCGGATTCGGGGGCAGTGAGGTTGCATGACCCAGATCGAGGACCGCAAGGTTCTCCCACGACCCTACCGCCCCAGATTTGGATCGTGGCGACCTAGATGGCGCGTCAGTCGTGCCACCCCCCGGCGTCGGTTGTGCCATCCCTCGACGACGGTCGTTTGGGCAACGTTCGTCGGCGACTACTTGCCCGTGACTACCTACCCTTCGCCAATGACCACTCGTGGAGAAGAAGAAGACAACGACGAATAGTGAGAGCAAAACCGGGAAAACGAAAAATCAACGAGGATAATTTGGGAAGAAACTTTTTTTTTAGCCCCTTAGCTCAGCATTCTTGGCATTCTAAAAGCCCAAGGCAGCTCCTAACCTGTTGGTAATATTTTGTAGTGAATTAGAAAGAAAAAAAGTTAGGTATTGATTATATAGAGAGGATGTTAGAGAAATTTATAAAATAAACTCAATTGCATATTGCAAGATTAATAGAGGGTAAATATATCACGCGTGTATTAGTTTTGAATTTTTGGTCACCCAAAATATCAAATTTGGGGTAAGTTGATTTTACATGTTCTTAACTTAATGGATTTCCACGTTGACTTGCCACATGTCAACCACGCAAGAAAATATAATGGTAAAATTTGATAAAACTTAATAGATAGTAAATTTGTTATTTAAAATTTTTTGTGGTCAAAAAATTCATTTGTAAAATATATCAATTTGAGATTTTTCGTCTTATTAATCTAATGGTACATATGTTTAGTAGCATGATTTACAAGGCATAAGCTAGTCGCATGAAAGAGACTAAGGCTGCGTTTGTTTTGATTTCTTTTTTCTGTTCTTAAACAATTTTTTTGTTTTTTTGTTCCTTGGAACAAAAAAGGAACAGAAACGCGTTTGTTTGCATTTTTGTTCCAAAATTATTTTTTTTGTTCCCAGAAACACATCTGGAACAGAAACAAGAAACAAAAAAAAAAGTTATTTCTTGTTTCTGGAACAAAATTTAGGAACACTTTTTCTCTTTTCCATTTTCTTCTCTCTTTTTCTTCTTCTTTTTTCTTTCTTTTTCTTTGGTCGGTTGCCGGCCTCGGCAGGGCCGGCGACCTCGCCGCAGTGTCATCGGCCCCCGGCGAGGCCGAGCGTCGCCGGCCCGGCGTGGCCGGCGACCTCGCCGTAGTGTCGTCGGCCCCGGCGAGGCCGAGCGTTGCTGGCCCCGGCGGGCTTCGGCCTCGCGCCGGGGCCGGGCGAGCTCGATCTCACCCAAATCGGGGCGAGGCCGAGCTCTAGCTCGCCCGCCCAAGGCGAGGTCGCTGGCCCTCGTCGGCCGGTCGCCGGCCATGGCCGAGGCCTGGCAACCGGCCAAATGAAGAAAAAAGAAAAAGGAAAAAGAAAAAAAGGAAAAATAAATAAGAAAATAAGAAAGAAAATAGAAAATAAAAATAAAAATATTTAAAAATAAAAGAAATAAAAAAATTATACAAATTTACCAAATGTGTTTCTGTTCATTTTTTATTCTCGGAATAAGTTTACCAAATGCATTTTTTTGTTCAAAAATTATTCCCGGAATAGAAACACTTTTTTTCTATTTCTATTTCCTGGAACAATTTTTAAATAAAAATATTACTAAACGCACCCTAACTTCATTCGTTTCGCAAAAAATAATTTTTGGAAAAATTTTTATTGGATTTTATGGCGTTTATTTCACGGAAAATGAATTCGTTGAGGAAAATTTTTCTATGAAAGAAAAAAAGTCTGTCTTCTAAATTATGGGAAAATGTTTTCCACTTTTGAAAAGTGAAAAACATTTTCCTCACGTGATCTCTTTTATTTAAAATCTCAAAGTGATGATCTATAGATGTGAGAGATAAAAGAGATCACGTGAGGAAAATGTTTTTCACTTTTCAAAAGTGGAAAACATTTTCCCATACTTTAGAAGACAGACTTTTTTTCTTTCATAGAAAACATTTAGGCAAAGGGCGTCAGTCGCGCCACCCCCCGGCATCGGTTGTGCCACCCCCCGACGACAGTCATTTGGGCGATGTTCATCGGTGACTACCTGCCCGCGACTACCTGCCCTTCGCCGGCGACCGCTCGTGGAGAAGAAGAAGACGACAATGAATAGTGAGGGCAAAACCGGAAAAACGAAAAATCAACGAGGATAATTTGGGAAGAATTTTTTTTTTTAGCCCCTTAGCTTAGCATTCTTGGCATTCTAAAAGCCCAAGGCAGCCCCCAACCTGTTGGTAATATTTTGTAGTGAATTAGAAAGAAAAAAAATTAGGTATTGATTATATAGAGACGATGTTAGAGAAATTTATAAAATAAACTCAATTGCATATCGCAAGGTTAATAGAGGTAAATATATCACGCGTGTATTAGTTTGGAATTTTTGGTCACCCAAAATATCAAATTTGGGGTAAGTTGATTTTACATGTTCTTAACTTAATGGATTTCCACGTTGACTTGCCACATGTCAACCACGCAAGAAAATATAATGGTAAAATTTGATAAAACTTAATAGATAGTAAATTTGTTATTAAAAATTTTTTGTGGTCAAAAAATTCATTTGTAAAATATATCAATTTGAGATTTTTCGTCTTATTAATCTAATGGTACATATGTTTAGCAGCATGATTTACAGGGCATAAGCTAGTCGCATGAAAGAGACTAACTCCATTTGTTTCGCAAAAAAAAATTTCTGGAAAAATGTTTTTTTGGATTTTAAAGCGTTTGTTTCATTTGAAAAATGAATTCGTTGAGGAAAATGTTTTCATGAAAGAAAAAAAAGTCTGTCTTCTAAATTATGGGAAAATGTTTTCCACTTTTGAAAAGTGGAAAACATTTTCCTCACGTGATCTCTTTTATCTCTCACCTCTACAAATCATCATTTCCTCCTCTCCTTTCTTTTTCTTCTTTTCTTCGAATTATTTTTTAATTTTCTTTTTATTTTTTAATTCAAAATATTTTTAAATTTTTTTTTTTTTTTCTTTTCTTTGTTTCTTATCTTCTTCTTTCTTGGCTAGTCGTCGGCCTCGAGCTCATTAATCTCAAGCTCGCACTCTATACTCTTGCTTATCCTTTTCTTTATTTATTCTACCATGTAGTTGTAAATTGCGCAAGCAAATGTCTCTACATGCTTTTACTTCTTTTTTCTTTTGTTTGTTAGAACACAAAAGACGCAGGGGGAAAACATGTCACTCAACTGGAAAATTCTCATGAGGGATGTACATGCTTTGCTTCTTTTCTCTTTTTTTTTTTTTTTAATCCATACGAACATTTTTTTAGAGTAGATGAGCGTTTGATGACAATGAGGAAACAAAGATATGAAGTAAGTTTGCCTGGTAAAGGCAAGTTCATAGTTAATGGATTTATAGGTCGGTAAGTGATGTATCTAAAGTGATGAAATTTTAGAAAATATTTTTCTTACTGAACACCGAAAAATATTTTCCGATATATTTTCAGGTTTTAGCCAAATGGCGAATCTTAAAATATTGTTATTTTCCTGAAAAATGACTTTTAAAAAAATATTTTTTGTAAATGACTCATTTTTCGCGAAACGAACGATTCTAAGAAACGTCTCTGATATGACCAGAGACTTTTGGCTACTTCCAAGAAGTTGTATGCAAGACTTTTGATGATAATCCCACCGTTTGACCAGTCTACCTCAACCATCTTCCAGGAAGTTGTCCCCCATAGACCCCATGCCTCAAGACTTCTGCTTTATTGACCTCCATTGTCCTCGACTTTTTCTCCTCTCAGGCAGCCGTCCCTCTCTTTACTCTGCCCGTGTACTCTCTTAATTCGATTGTTGGAATTAATCTCTCGCTGCGGAATTCATCTTGAGGACTATCAGCAAGTTCAAGACTGCTTTAGATTAGTGAAAACTTGGAGCATTTTTTTTAACCTAAATTTTCTGGGCTGTCCAGTTCACAGGCAATCGTCATGTTGTCGTGGAATTGTTCGATATTAACAGAAGGCATATTGATTAGGTGAGACAATGTCTAGCAGAAAAAGATTCGCCCCATTCGCAACGATTTTTATATGATGCCGCAAAGTTACACGAACCAATTGGTTTAAAGTGATAGAGCTTCTCAGGGAGTCGATTTGCCGATAATCAGAATGATATAAGACAAGTTAATTAAAGGAAGAAGCCGACCCGCATGGAAGAAACCGATGACTTTTTTTAGCTGTTAAAGGTCGGCTACAGTGCATCCCAAAAAGTCGGAAGGAAGATTCGTACAAAGCCATCAAGTTGAGGAGTTTTCTATCGGTAAAAATTTAATCGAGAAGAATGAAAATAAATTTTGAGGTGTGAAAAGACATTATCTTTAAATAATTATTTACCCTATGACATTGTTAATGCTTATTGACAAAATTTTTTAGAATACAACAAAATCTTAAATAAGAATATCATGTAACAATTATGGTATTTCTTTAAGAACTCTCAAAAGAAAACAATTGAAAACAACAATTGTCTATTGGAGAAAGTAAATAGACAGGACTTAATAAAAAAAGGATTTCAAAAGCGGACAAATTTCGATCTTTTAATGCATAAGCAATCCTTCGAGAAAGGTTGCAAAGTGAGTATATACTTTCTTAAAAGACATTGAAAATTCGATACGTGTTTAAAAGAGTTATAAGAAGTTGTTACTTTGTTGTCTTGTCATTGAAAATAACAATTGAACAAATACAACCTTACGTTTTCTCAAAAGACACAATGAAAATTCGAAGTAAGAAAAAAAATAATATATAATTTCTGAAAATAACGATTTAATAAAAACAACAGTTCAAAGCTTGTAAGACACCTAACAACCATTAACAAAATAATTGCTGATAAATCAAAATAATAGTAAATGATGATTAGTGCCAATTATGATCCATGAGCACATGAATTGCTAAGTGCACCAAAATTTCAAGTGTATTGCAGGATCAAGCTCATGGGTTTGGAATTTCTCAACGGAGCAAGCACATGTCCTAGGGGCGCACATTCCCACTCTTGCCAATTGCTTATTTGCCTCGAGTTACAGCAGCGTTGAAATTGTCGTATCAATTCCCCGCAGGCTTTCCCCCATAGCAACTTCCACCAAGACAACCCAAGTCTAGCGCTCTAAAAATTATACATTTAACATGGATAATTATCCCATCTTCCGCGAACGTCGGCCCTCGCGACCTGGCATGGCAACGAAGAGGCCTATAAATAGTCTCGAACTTTACTTACAAGTCACATGATTATGAGAGCAGTCAACGAAGCATTAACTAGTTTCTGACATGAAAGCGATATTCCTGGCTAAGAAAATACCTCCGATGTGACTTCAAGACTTTTGGCCCATTTCGAAGAAGGTTTATGTTAGACACAGTGATACTCTAGCATTTCGAGGATGGTTCCTACGGCAACCCAACCGCCCAACCGCCCAACCCCCGGGAGCCAGAGGAAGACAACCCAGCCCAAATCATGGTATATAAAGTTTTTTTCAAAGAGGATGTTAATATTTTTTGATGTTGAATTAAAACTTGAGAATAAATTTAAAAATGTTTTTCGCTATTTGATATGACATATTTAATTTTCTTTGTGCACTCCTTTTTATATATATTTTTAAATCTTTATTATTTCTTTCTCTATTTAAAAATTCTTTGTATTACAATTTTTTTTTTCTTTCCCTCATTCTTCTTTCACGGCAATGGTTGATGATTGGACTAGGGGTATGCAAAACGGACGGCTCGAACTAGCCAATTTGGTTCGGTTTCGAAGAATCAAATATAATTTCTAGTTCCTAAAAGAGTAATCAATGTCCAGATAAATTGGTTCTTGATTTCAAGGGGGAATTGGACTGCTTACATATAAATTTTTATATTTCAAAATAAATAAAACGGTTAATACCTTGAAAAATCTTAAATTAGTACATTTATGACAAATTTACCCCAAACTATTTTTTTAACCACCGAAAACCCAAAACTTGTATATCTTTGACAAATTTACCCCAAACGATACACTTATGACAAATTTACATTCTGTTAATTTTCGTTAAATTTTATTGTTAGATTATTAAGTAAAATGACACGTGACAGTTTACTAGCATACCAATTTGGGATTTTACGTTTCGTTTGTCACAGTTTACAATTTTTGTGATTTTTTGGTGGTATTAATCAAATTTAGAGAAGGGTATATTTGTCATAAATTTATCAATTTTGAATTTTTTGATGTTGAATAAATTAATTTGGGGTAAATTTATCATAAATGTATCGGTTTAAGGTTTTTTATGGTCAATCGGGGTAAATTTGTCACATGTGTACCAGTTTGAGATTTTTCATAGTAAAAAAAATAGTTTTGAGTAAATTTGTCACAAATGTATCAGGTTTGAGGTTTTTAAGGTATTAACCCTAAATAAAATTAATTAGATTTTTTTTATATATTCATAACATATAACATCAAGTAGTTAAAAAAAAAAAAAGAGTGACTGATTTCACCTTAAAATTAGACTAGATTGGGAACTAACCATTTCTAACACTTAAGAGGTATCGACACTCTTCGAAAGCTTTCAGGTTGTGTTCGACACTTCAATACTTGGTCAGTGTTAAAAAATCTGATA
Organism: Eucalyptus dawsonii; assembly: GCA_016097615.1. NCBI lineage: Eukaryota > Viridiplantae > Streptophyta > Magnoliopsida > Myrtales > Myrtaceae > Eucalyptus > Eucalyptus dawsonii. The sequence continues at coordinate 16,583,822 of CM027876.1, forward strand.
TGTAACAATTTTTGCCGACACACGACTCCAAAATTCCGTCACGCGATGCACGGGGGCATTTGAGGAATTTTGAGGGCTTCCGTCATGGGCCGCCGTAGAGGAGGTGGGGGTTGGTGTTCTTAAGGGAGGCGGAGAAGCGAGAGGTGGAGGACTCGCATGGCCGCCGCGCCCAACGGTGAATCCGCGCCCAAAGCTTCCGCTGCTGCAGATCCGATCTGGACAGTTAGATCTGCAGCAGCCATGGCAACGACGGGGAAGATGGAGCCCAATCACGATCGTATCTCAATCTTGCCTGCTTGGACCATGGACGAGCCGGTCGTGGCCAGGAGCCTCCAGATCTGGAAGTCCGCCGTTGAAATCTCGAGCTCGCCCATCGCGGCCATGGTGAGCTTCCACGAACGGCATGCCATGCTTTCACTTGGGGCCACCATCTTGTTCCTTGACGGTTAAAGTCCACGGTTGTTTGTTGAGGGCAAGCTTCTTGGTCTGGAAGACGAAGCTGCCGACGACAAAGAGAGGCAAGCAACCCCAGGAAGAGGGGAGAGAGATGGTCAGAGTAGATTTTTAATTTTTTTCTTTTTTATTAATCATTAGATTAATATATTATTATATCGATTCTTTTCAAAAGAAAACGTAAAAGAATTCATGTCTTATTCTGAGAACGTGTGTTTAAATGAATTGCCAAAAAGGTGCGGTAGCCAAGGCGGGATAGAGGGCTCGTAAGTTCATTTTAGGTTTTTTTTTTCCCATTATTAATTTATTTAAAAATAAAAATAATTTGACTAAAATAATCATAAAAATAATAATTTATTATATATATAATAATATTTATTTAATATACAACGTGTCCCTAACTTATCGAATTATTTATTTTTTGAGAAATGATATGTAGGTTTGTCGTATCGTGTCGCATGTCATGTGTTTGTATCGGTGTTACTTAACTTAACACATTCCCGATAATCGTTGGTGATGCCATAAGTGTTGTCCAAAAGGTCAGCGATGTAAGTAAAGTCAAAGTGGAGATGGAATTTTTTTTTTTTTGGTCGGTCTTACTCTAATCCTACTCTAACACTCACTCTCAGACTTTTGCCCTACCTCCATGCAGGGCGTGAGAGTCGAAACCCACTCTTGAAATGAAATTGTCCCCACCCCAATCTCTCATGAGAAGGTGGGGATTTGAATCCCCCACCTCCCCCTTCCAAGTTAGAAGGGTGGCCACTGGTGCGAACCCCCCATGGTTGAGATGAATTCAGCAGCAATGAATATGAGAATGACGTCAGCCAGAAGGCTAATGTGTGTTTCGAAGTCAAGTAGGAAGAGAAGAGAAGCCTAGATTTGATCACAGTCTCACGCTCAAGGTGTGCAATTAGTTACTTCTTATTAAGTCATTTGATAAAAAAATGTAATTAGGAATTTTATGCTTTTTCTTGATGGATATTTCCCTTTTCTCCTCCAATATCTTGTTAAACAGATATTTTCAAAGAGAATCTTATAGAATTATTAGGGTTTGGAAGGAGGAGGTGGGGGGTTTGAATTCCCACATTCTTAAGAGTTGGGGTGTGGATGATTTGATTTTAAGTGTGGCTTTTGACTCCCACTTTTGCAAAGAGGCGGGACAAAAATTTGAGAATGAGAGTTAGAGTATGAATAGAATATGATCGACAAAAAAAAAAAGAAAAGAAAAGAAAAGAAAAGAATCTTATAGTATAAAATATTTAGGGATAATACCCTAAAAAACCCCAAACTGGTACACTTGTGACAAATTTACCCCAAACTATTTTTTTGACCACCAAAAACCCCAAATTGGTATACTTTTGACAAATTTATCCCAAACTAGTACACTTGTGACAAATTTACCCTATGTTAGTTTTCGTTAAATTTTATTCTCAAATTATTAAGTTAAATGACACGTGACGGTTAACAAGGTATATCAATTTAAGATTTTACGTTCCGTTTGTCATAGTTTACAATTTTTATGATTTTTTTTTGTGGTATTAATCTAATTTAGCATAGGGTATATTTGTCACAAATTTACCAGTTTAGGGTTTTTTGCAGTTGAATAAATTAGTTTGGGGTAAATTTATCATAAATGTACCAGGTTTAGGGTTTTTTTTTTTATAATCGGTCGGAGGAAATTTGTCACAAGTTTACCAGTTTGGGGTTTTTATGATAAAAAAAATAGTTTTGGGTAAATTTGTCACAAGTGTACTAATTTGGGGTTTTTTAAGGCATTATCCCAAATATTTATTACCGAATAGATTTACAACCATGCCATTTAACTTATATCATGAAATATAACTCTTCTTATCAAATTCTATATACATATTGCAAGATAGAAATAAATTAGAATCCATACATACGTTAACAGTATTAGACAAAAGAATTAAAGACCAAGTAAAGCTTAAAATAGAATCTTTGCATACATAAAAATAATATATGCATAAGAATTAAAAATATCTGCTAAACAAATTAGCAAATGCAAATAGCTGGTAAAGCTTGCGCATAAGCATGTCACGTGGCTGAAATTTTGCGATATAATTTATGGTTTCCAGGGTATGATGCCTCTTGTGTTTTTTTTTTTTGGTAATCGAGGATCCGCCTGAGCCCCCTTTCGCTTATACTAGTCGAGGTCACACAGCCCTTCACTAGCAGACCTCGCCGAAGCTATTTGGACGACTATACCTAAAAAAAAGCTGGCCCAGCAACCCACTAGCCAAGACCCCCACTTAAATCATAATAGTAACGAGGGGATTCAAACTCTTGACTGTATCGAAGTAGGAGATAATTAATACTAATGTGGCTGCCCATGGATAGGTCTCCTGGTTTCTCATCGTTAGATCCAAAAATGAAAAAATCACAATTGTTCAGCTGGATATACGTTGAACGGTTGAGCTTCGCCACATCTCAATTCAATGGCGCAAGATTACTAGAGAAAAGATGAAGACAGAATATGAGGGAGGACATAAAATTCTCTAGACAGCACGTTTAAATGCTATGCAATTTCTTTGTCGGAGCCCTAGCGTAAAGATGTCCCGAAATTAAAAAATAAAAATAAAAATAAAAGTAGAAAGGTAAACTTAATCTAATCTTCCAGGAACGTGTCTGGCGGGCCTCATCTTTCGAAGACTTTGACTTCTGAGGAGTCTCGTAAAGTGTGTAGCTGTGAAGTTTCCTCAGCTTCTTCGTGCGGTTAATAATATATCTGTTTTTGAAAAATATTTTATGTTCAAAAATAATTTTTTTTCACTTTTATTCCTCAAATGAGTTTTTTAACATTTAAATGTGTTCGATAACTGTATAAATTTTTATTTTTATGATATAAAAAATAAAAACACTTTTAGCATGAACATCAAATTTTTTTATAACGTAAAATATTTTTTAGTTTTATAATAATTTTATGAGATTCTTTTTTTTTAATTTTTCTTTTTTTTTTTATTCCTCTAAGCCAATGATTGCCCATAGACGGGCGAGCTACCTCATTGGCCTCAGGGATTGTTGACCCTCGTCGAGGCTCGACCTTGAGTGAAGCTGACCTCGAAGTGGTTGGGCAAGATCTGGCCATTGCAGAGGCCAGGCAACCAACTAGAGGAGGAAGAAGAAGAAAAGTTAGAAAAGAAAATGACATGTTTCAGAAATTGTTTTGTAAAACAAAGAATAAAAACTTTTTCTACTTTTTATTTATGTTCCAAATTTATTTTCTAACCAATGATTTATTTTGAGAATAGAAAATTAGTTAATATTATCAAATAAAATTATGCTCTTATTACGTGCTAGAGAACAAAATATAAGAAAAATTGAGAAATAAAAATGTTATCAAATGAGGTGTTGTTCTTCTCTCGTTACCCTTGTCCTCAGTTTCGCTTCTGTCCTCTCTCCTCGGATCGGGGTACATTGTCACGTGCAGTTTTGCTCAGTCTATTTCACCCGTGTCCTTACTCTTTGTCCGTTCTCTCTTTTGTAGATCCGCGAGCCCATATTTTTCAATTCCATTCTAGTTTTCTACCCAAAACATTTAGTTATCAGCCAGCCAGGTAACAAAAGCAATCATAAAGTCAACGAAGGTAACAGTGCGCGGTCATGATCTGCTTCTGATGCAAGCTTAAGAAGTCGCCGAATTCGCCAACGGTAGCGCCAGTCTGGCCCAAAACATCAGCGACGTCAAAGAAGTCGATTCAAAGATGAATACTCTCAAAAGTAAAATGGAAATGGTGTCCAATTCTCATACGTTCAGAATTGGAACGGGCGGAGAGGAGGCGCCGAAAGAAAAGGAAGGGAGAGGTTGGCATCTGATCGCCGGAGTTAAAGATGGGAGCCTTTGGGCTCGTCTAACATTGGAGAATCAGGTCATCGATCTTAGGAGAGTAAGGGAAAGAATTCCTTTAGAAATAGCTGGAGGCCTCCCGGTGGATTGAAAACCTCCTGGAGGCTAAGAACTGCCAGTAGGAGAACTAATGGTACAAGCTTCTAGAGCTAAATTGGATGAGATCTGGGATTATTTCATGAAGGAGGACGTGGTCAGTGTTGGTGTTGCAAAACCAATATCCTGAAGCACATACATAGTCCAGTAGTACAAGGCTGTTGGTCACGGTTCCGCAGGAAAACACAGTTGACAAAGCACGGTGTGACATTGCTAATTATCTTGGAGTGGATCTGGCAAATGTCAACGATGATCATCAGGGCACAAGACTGAAGCACGTGTCAGAGGGTAGGGAATTAGTTCTTACCTTGGATGATGTTCATAAGTACCCTTGTGAATAGGCCATTAAAGAAATGGATGTAAACTAATATTGACTTCACGATCGTGTGATGTTTATGATCAAATGAATTGTAATGAACTAGTTCAGATAGCAACTCTTCCTCAGAAAGAAGCTTTGACTTAATGCCTTGTTGTTGCAGCTAGGCTGATCAGTTTGATTTTGGATCAGGATGTTTCGGTTCTGTTTATTACAGGTCCAGAGTTTGAGTAAGGGTCATTCAAATCCAGTTTCAGCTCTCTCCTGATACAGATCGCTTCAATCCGAATTTCAGTCAAGTTTGTTTTTTCAAGTCCATACTGAATCAGTCCTGATTTCTTCTGTTTCACTGCTCGAATGCAATGAAACCAGTCAGTATGGTTAGGGATTACGAGTGTTACTACTTCTCTATTGACCATTTACTTGATTCTATTCTCTTAACTCTGTGAAGCGCGACTTGTTTCCTTATTCTCTCCTGCTAACGCACCAGTAAGCATTGGCTCCTAGGCTCGAATTCATGAATTTAGCCTTATGAACATCTGAAGGATCTATATTAGATACAAGATCTTATCGTGATGCTTTTGAGAACTTGGTTTACTGCGTTGGTAGTAGCTTCAGCGACTATCTTCATTTATGAATATAATGCATTCAACTCTCGTGACACATTCTCTCGGCCGGATGTAATTTCTAAATGGAGTCATCATAACGGGTCCATATACGTAATTTTGTTTGTTTCAATAAATTTCCATTTGACTTTTGAATCAGAAAAGATAAATAGTCTATAACTATGTTCTATAGACTAGACGTGATTGAACGCGCCTCCCATGTGAGTTGTGCAGACGCATCCTAAGTCTCTTCGCTATCTTCTGCGAAGGCGAATCCAAAATTCTTGATAAGTTCTACCGTTTTTCAACAATTTATAGTTTACCATGAGAAGGGTAACCAATGAAAATACTTTTTCGCCAATTCATTTCCATAGGCAATACAATTTATCATTTTTTTTCAAAATATCCAAATTATAGATTTTTTGCAAAATAGGTGTAAAAAAATGGTTAATGCCACAAAAAACCCTAAATTTGTGTATTTATAATAAATTTAACCCAAAGCAATTTTCCAACAACCAAAATACACTTATGAAAAATTTACTTTACATTAGTTTCCATCAAATTTTGTTATCAAATTGTTGAATTGGATAACATATGACAATTGACGTGTATATTAATTTGAGATTTATTTTGTTATTAATCCAATTTAACAGAAATTAACGGAATGTAAATTTATCATAAATATACCAATTTAGGGTTTTTGGTAGTTAGGAAATTACTTTGGAACAATTTATCGCAAGTGCCTCGATTTTAGGTTTTCAATGGTCAATAAATAAATTTGAGATATATATCAATTTATAATTTTTTGCAATATTAACCCTCTAAAAATAAGTTGGTTCATGAGAAGCGATCCAACAACGAAGCAGGAAAGCTAAACGGGACAAAGAAATAGCCTCGAAGGTCTTTTGCAGATTGCATGTCTATCAGCACAATGCGCAGGGCATCGAATAGTTTCTGATATGAAAGCTAACTTTTTTTTGGGAGGTTAAAAACGCCTCCAATATCGAAAATAAACGCCTCCAGTGTGACCCTGAAGATTGCGGTTATCTTCCAAGAAGGTGTATTTCTTTATTTTTATTTTTTTTGGGTCATTTTCCAAGAAGGTACATGCGAAACTCTGGACGATAATAAAGCGGAAGTAGGCCGTTTAAAACTTTCAATAAAGGTTGATACTTGATACTCTTCCGGGAAGGTGTCCTCCTTGCAGATCGTCTCCCCTTTGGCCGCAGTTCGTGAGCTTGACTTGGGGAAGACTAGGGCAGCCTCTCTATATAAAGGTTACTCTGCTTCCATTCCCTTCACCATTTTCCTCGACCTTGGCTTCCCTCTCGCAGCCCTTCCTTCTTTTACTCTCCCTATATCTCTCTTACTTTTCCATAGTTGAATTAACTTCTTCTTGCGGTATTTCATTTGGGGGACTATCAGCAAGCTTTTACAAGGTGAGACTCCTTTAGTTTAGTGCAAATTTAGAGCTTGCTTTTCTGTTATTTTTCGTAGATTTTCCTGCGCTCTCCATGTTAACTGGTAGTCGTATATTGTCATGCCTAGTTTCCCTTGATTTGTTTCACACAAGGAACGAATACGAAACTTTACATCCTGTGTTGTGTCGTTTATCTGTCCTGTCTTTCGTAGATGTGTTAGTTCTTGAGCAAATTACCATGTTACAATGCATCGTTATTCTTTTCACTGGCCAAAAGAATTGCTTCGTTCCCCTGGACTTCCCAATACAGAGCAACCCTGTTAATTGGTGAAAGGCCTTCACATCATCGCGTAATAGCGACATTAGAGGAAATGGGGGGTTCACTCATCCTATTCCGAGGACACGTCTTCCTACTAGCAGTAGCAGCCAATGAAACCCAATTGTCGCGTTCACTGGACTTGCTGGCGACGTACTTTACTGAAATAGATTCAAACGGCTCAAAAAGATTTCTAATGTTCGAAAACAGAGGAACACAACCCCTCCTGGTTGAAAGACCAGACACACCTTGTGGTACCAACTTTGCATCTACGGGGCTTAATTTTGTCTATTGTACAACTTTTGCCCTGTCAACATTAGGAAATGACACGAATAATTCCTAAACTTTGGCCAACGTCATTTCGTTCGATGTAGTTCTTAAACTATTCTTAAATGTTTAATATATCTCTAAATTTATAATTTGTTCAATTTAATCCATCAACTTTCTAGAAAAGTTCATTCAGTAATTCAATATTATTAAAAAGCTTTCATAATTGCACTATTAGCTAGATTTCAGAATATCGTTTTATTTGAGTCATTTACCAAAATCAAGAAAAATATATGCTATCCTTCTATTACGTTTTTAGTTTTTGTAAATATTACAATAGTTTCATTCAAGTAAAATTTAGCTTATGATCTCAATAGTAATAGAAGTATACTCTCATTTAGAGTTGTATCCCTTTGACACTCTTGCCTTTTAATGTTCAAGTGTTTTCATAAAGAAATCTGAAATGATATATATCTATTAGATATTTGTAAGGAACAAGATTTAGATTAATATAAATACAATTATAGATAAATTAATATCTTTTCCACGTATCCTAATGAAAACACTTAGACATTAATTAGTAGGAATATCAACTTGATACAACTCTAAATGAGTTTCTACTTTTACAATAATAGAGATCATAAGCTAAACTTACTTAAGTGGAACTATCATAATGGGTAATAAAAGCATGTGTTTTTATTGATTTCAACAAATGATTTTTTTTTTGAACAGAAAAACATAATATTATTAATAGGTACTGGTCTTAGCAAATACAACAGATGATTGAAATGAAAAGATATTATAGATTATGGGCAACGATATAATCACGAAAACCTGTTATTAATATGGAATGATTGATGACTCTGTCAAGAAAAATTGAGGCAATATATTGAACATGTAAGTTTCAAGACTATATTGACCATTTAGAAATAGTTCAAATGCCACATTAAACTAATTAAATGTTCAAGGATGATATTGCACATTGAGCTAGAATTTAATGGCTATATAAGTCAATTCCTAGTCAATTTTAATGTCCAATACACTGAACCAAACAAAAGATGCCCAATCACATGTTAGCAGCATATGCTCAACAGTATCTCCCTTGCCAAAAAGACAACAGCTAGCCTTCTGCTTTATTCTCGTTCTGCACATGTTAGCAATTGCATCAGAAACGGCCCTCCAAGAAAAAGTTGTTCTGTTTGGGAGGAGAATCTGTACTCGACATGGCCTTGCATGCCTTCGGATTCACGTTATGTGAGCTTGAATGTCCCTTCTTGCATGGTATCTCCTGCACAATCTCAAAGCATAAAAGGTAGATTTTGCTCGGTATCTCCTGCACTAGATTGTCATCTGATTTGGTAAACAAAATATAGTACATTTTTCTTAGTGCATTTAACATTTCTCACTCTCTCTGGTCCTGTTTTGTATTTTTTTTTTCTTTTTTGGTCCTCCCTTGTTAATGTCCTTGAAACGATGTCTATTCAATAAAAAAGCAATTTACTTTGAATGGCTTCATTGCCCCAAATTTCGCCAAAAACTTTTCCACTTTTCATTTGATTTTCTTATATCAAATAGTTCCTTATATTCAGTCTATTAGTTAATTTGAAAATTAATATTTCCTTGTGTTTGTTAGAAAACTGATCTGAGAAAGATTATACTACCGCCTGCGGTGACCCAGTTGGATAAGACTCCTTTGATTCTTTATGAGGAGGAGAGGAGTTTGAATCCCGCTGGCCACACGGGATCTTAAGTGCGATATCGGGGTGGTGAGTCCTCCGCTAGCATCGCCCCAGGGTTTGCCCGCCGGCTGTCGACTTACGAGGTTCCCTGGGTTATAAAAAAAAAAAAAAAAGATTACTTCTGTAGGTGTGGTTGTGGCACAACATAATTCATTCCTCCACTTGAAGACTATCGCATGTTGAATCAGGCCCAAGTTTCGATTTGCTCCTCCAGGGTCCTTTAATCGGGTTAGTGGAGGTATCTCATGGGCTTGGAATCTCTCAACGAAGGAAGAACACATCCTTGGGACGTACCTACTCTCGCCATCTACTTCTTTGCATTCTTGTCTTGCACCTCAAATACCAATTGACAGTTCAAAGTTCGGAAATTCTGAAGAACTCAATTACCGGATAAAAGTCAAAATATGAACGCTGAAAACTAAAGAAGTTTGGTACCTCGAATGCAACCGCCAACGTCTTACCCCTGAAGCTTTCAGCAGTCTCACAATGGATGTAAACAAAATACTACGAATCGACAAAAATGCCATCAGTCTTGTTCGAAAGGTCGGCAACATCAGATTTATTTTCTCAAGAATATGAGAAAATTGAGTCTAGAGGCATTGACTCGTCAGCTTGGTACTTGGTTAACTAATCTTCGAGTACAACCAACCTTGATTGGCAGAATCAAGTTGGAACAAGACCAAGATCCTCAATTGCAAAAAATTGCTGGACAAGAAAATTTTACTATCCAAGTGGACAGGTTTGATTCGTGATCAGCCATATATTCCTAATGATTCATAGTAGAAAAAGCAAGGAGCTCACAACACCAGATTCCCGATTTATCCCAGGGCGCTAGAAGTTATAGGGAATATTCCTAGTGGATTTATGTGAAAATAATGTCAACGTGTGAAAACAGAGCATCGAAAAGCAGGTGGAGCAACATGATTTTATCATTGATCTACCGAGAACGCCAGTGGTAAGAATGTTTTCTAAGTGATTGTTGATCGATTGATCAAAATGGCTCATTGTTAAGTTTTGTATCGTTGAAAATAAAAAGATGATGGCGATGAAATGGGACTGATCGGCCCAATGTTTATTAAACAATTAAAAGAGAAAGTCAAGTTAGTTGGAGCATCTAAAAATAGCACAGAATTGTGAAAAAAGTTGTGCAAACCTCAAAAGGCATAGAGTGCAATATAATGTGGGGATCATATGTTCATGGAGGTTTTTCCTATGAAGTTGTACCGACCCGGTCCAACAAGAGCAAGGAGTGATTGTCAACGTTAGAGGTCTTCAACATGAAGAGGATCTTAGTAGGCTTCTAGTATGGTGGAGCGAGTACGAATGAATCAAATTATACAAGAGCAGGGGGAGCATTACAAGAGGCATCTTTCGACGTCACAGTAACATTTGGCATTGGAACTACAATGTTAACCATGCTTAGGTGTGTGCATTACTAGGAATGATCTTTGGGAATAGTGTTTACCTGTATGCCAAAAGACAAAAACCGTGAGATTAAGAATGAGATGGGCCAAAGAAAACAAAGCCTCAAATGAGATAATCCAAGAGTGTCACAATATCCAAGAGTGTCACAATATGATAGTGGAGCAGGAGGAGTGTGATCCATAAATAGATTCATAAATAAATTACGCAGGAGCTGATATGCTTGTAACGATTCGATCTAATGAGGGTGAGTAGTATCTATTGGAGCCATATGAGTCTAGACCAAAAGTAGCTCTTGACAAGCTTCCAAGATAGCAAATGGGGTAGGAATAAATTGAACTGAGCAACAAATTGGAGCAGAGCAATTCTTAGGATATATATGTGAAATTGAAATTGACACAGGAGGTGCCTTTTGACATATTGATGGCATTTGGCTTTGAAATTACAATGTTAAGTGTGCTTAGATGAAAGTACTACTAGGATAGGTGACCTTCTAAAAAAGTGCCTACTTGTACGCTAAGGACAAGATTGAGGTTGAGTGTGGGTCGGGTCAAAATGGATAATAATTTAAGTGAGTTAATTCAAGGGCATCACATAAATGCATTATGAGATTCGGCATACACAACAAGTTAAGTTTAAGATACGTGAGACCATTCTTGATTTTACAGAAGATTGGCAATGTTGCTTATAAATTTGCTTTACCACTAGCTCTGTCGACATACATAATGTGTTTTTGTATCTTTATTACGAACAAATGTGCCAACTCCTAAACATGTGCTAAATTTTATACCTTCAGGTTAAAGGATAACTTAACTTATGAGGAGCAATCTATTCCCATAGTCGATAGAATTGATCAAATGTTATGACCCCGAATGTTCCTTATAGGAAGTCCAATGGCAAAAGTACACTCAAAGAGGCTAATTGGGAGCACAGAGATGAGGCAAGACCCAAAAATTCTCATTTATTTGAAAATTGAGGTAAGGCATAAAAATATTTATATTACGTTAACAAATTCTGTCGGATACATTAAATGTGGATCGACATCGCTTTGATTGCTTTAGAAATTCATTGAAATTATCTTATCTTTTGCTCCGATGAATTCAAATGTACAGCAATTTATCTGATATTTCTTGGAGAAGCAACCCCCGTGATGAAAATAATAAACATGAAGATTTAGTTATCATTACCAAATGTAGGTTGGTCGATTAGATGTCAACCTAAGATAAATTTATCTCATCTTTTTCAGTGAAGCAAAATCTAGTCTGTATTTTGCTTCTATAAATTTTCAAAGGTAATTTTTTTGTTGATTTTCTATTTATTTTCATCATTTTGTTTTGTTTATATTGTCAGGATTTCTTCAAAACTTATCGAAGCGCATATAATACTAAAGCTCCCTCAAAAAATTACTGTATTTCTTTAGTCAAAGTTTATTCTCGTCAAATATAAAGTGATACAAATTATGTTCACAATTAGAGCGATAGGAATTATCTTTGATTTTTCTATTTAATGATATTCTATTTTTTTTTAAATTTAAATAAACTATCCCTCAATTTTTTTTTCACTTTTTTGTTGATATTTAACTTCGATATAATTTTTGAAAAAAAGTACTATCATTAGAGTTATCTGTAATTACAAATTTAGTCACATTAAGAAGTTAAAAAACGAAAATTTCATTTTATATCCTTTATTTATTTATTTATTTATTTATTAATAGTCATTTATTTGTGGAAAAATGTCTAACCATTATTATACTCTGCTGGTATCATTTATCTTTCCAATATGGCTATCACATTATATCCTCTAATATCCTCAACTAGTTTTTAACATAAAAGAAACGCGGCCAAAGTAAGGTACCGTTCCTTGTCAAACACTCCCCCTTCCAATACTCTCCGGTCTTCTAGCTATGTTCCTAGAAGGCAACGTGAACATACTCCAAGTCTTCTAGCTATCTTCCTAGAAGGCAACCCCAAGATTCGTGCTAAGTTCTACCGTTTTTAAACAATCTTCAATCCACCGTGACAAGGATATCATGCAATAATTGTGATGCTGCCTTTTTGACTTCATCAAAAGTGGGGTTGAATTCAAAAAAGAAAAAGATAAAAAATAAGAGTTATATAGGGAAAAAGAGGGCACGCACAGGGTAGGAAAAGAAAAGAGAAGAAAAAAAGAGAAAGAATAGAAAGAAGAAAAAGAAAGGTTTCTCCATATACATCACGGAGACCTCGCAAACCAGATTAACTTTGTGTTTGCAGCGCCCGCTAAGGATTAAAGTCTTTTATTCATCTAATTGGAGTAGTTTTTGAAATTATGGCATAACCCTTGAGTTATATGAAATTTGAACTGTGGGGTCCGATTAATGAGTTTTTGAGTTGTGAAATTACATGGAGATGAGAGATTAGGATATTATGGAGCCATGGGGTTTGATAAAAAAAGGATTTGGAGTAGTAATTTAGTCATAGTGAAATTTTAAAGTTACGCATGTAAGCTCCTCGTTGCGGACAGCTTTGACTAAGCTTAGTTTAGAACTCGTTTTATTGGCGATTAAGCTTAGTTTAGTTGATTCGTAGTTGAGGTAGCATTTTACTTGATTTTGATATTGTTTCACACTTATTTGATAAGATCAGGAGTTTGTTGATTCGTGTGACCATTGTTGTTGGTCTTTAGGCTTTCCCAAGTAAGTGGCGCTTTATCTATTTTTTGAGTTTGTAAACTCATTGTGAAAGTGATGTATTATGAGTTATGAAATGGTATATTTATTGTATAAAATTTGGATCGGGCAATTACTAATCTTTAGTTATTTATGAATGAATTTAGAAACACGGTACAAAAGGTACTCTGAAAGTTCATAAGTATGTCTTGCTTTGCGAATCTGGTTTATAAAATAAATTTATGAAATGATTAAAGAAATGATTGAACGGAATGTATTTTTGGCAGATTAGTTGAGTTGTGAAAGGTTATTTACCTTGGTTTGTTATTTGGTTTAAGATATGGATTTTTGGTTTTGGAGGATAATGGTTTGATGCTCATTATTGCTGTGAAGCAAATTAAGATTTTTGATTATGCATACTAGTTCTAGGATATCCTTCAGTGCCGAACCATTGGCTAATAACAAGTAGAGACTCTACTAGTGGCAATATTAGTTGCATAGTCACTAGACGTCATGTTGTCACCATGATTGCATATTTAGCAATGAATGGTCAATGGACCATCAACCTATAATTTCATAAAGATTAATCAATGGATTTGACTATTGATGTTAGCGGAGAACTTTTGGTAGTAGGAGTTTTAAAGTATGAGCTTAGCTAGTTTATTGTTTCTGAGTTTGTACTTGTTGGGTTTGCTGAGTTTTGAGTTGTACATTTTTTTTAATATAAATTATGGAAATTCTGATATTGTAATCAACTTGCCAGTTTATCATACGTATGTATGGAAATATATATTTTGATAATAGGTTGTTGATTTCTACATGAGACTGTGCCTTTCAGGTATCCTTTATTGTTGATGGAGCTCGAGTGTCGCAATAACTAAGGTTTACAACAAAGGAATGATTTCATTTTTTTCCAATTGATGGTCCGCCCATTTCACGTAAAATCAATAACTTGCAAGTCATTTTCCTGAAAACAATTGTCTATATGGTTTGGAATCATAACTTAATTTTCATCGTCAATGATAATTTCTAATTTTTTTGATTGAGTCAAAAAGAACACCGCATCCTAAGGGTACATTGGCTCAGGCGAGGCGGTGACGGAGCAGAATAGGCAAAAGAGGAAAAGGATGCCTCCAAATGTCAAGGTCGGTATTTCGGGACAGTCACCGGTTGACCCCCGTGCATGCCCGCAGTCGTTCGGTTGGGGAGTCTGGAAACTCTCCTGCTATTCACTTCACTATATATCTCGATGCAAGCTTCTGTCTTCCAGCTATTTACTTCCTTTACTCCTTCCTTCTGCATATATTCCATTCTTGAATTAATCTCTTGTTGCGGGGTTTCATTCGGAGGATTATTGGCAAGTTTTTAACCAGGCGAGCTCTCCTCCGTCTCCTAAATTTTCCCGGCGCTCTCCTCGTAGCTAGTGCCGGTGGGCCGTCAGTTGATTTGGTAGGTAAGATTCGGCACATTTTTCTCAGCACAAACAGCATTTCTCGCTTTCTCTAGTCCTGATTTTCTTTTTTCTTTTTCGTGGCTGTACTCCTCTATTGATGGCCTCGACGCATTCGAACCATTTCGAATTGCTCGCCTGATCGTGTCGGTAGCTAGCGAAATCACATGTATGAAGAGAAAAAGAAAACAACAAAAAAGCAATACGTTTCCAAAAGCTTTTTCGCTTTCCAATCGATTATCTTATATCAAAGAGCGCCTTGTTTTGAGTCCAGAAGTTAATTTGGAGAATGATTTTTGCCCGTTTTCCTCGGATTTCTGATCCCGAAAGGATTACTTTTGTAGGGGTGGATTGTGACCGAACATAATTCACGCCACCACTGTTTGAGTCTGGCGTCCATTAGCGCACACGAATCTGACGACTCCCCTTCTATCTTCGTCCTCGTCTTCTCCTTCTTCAAAATCCCAAATTCACCACCACCCCCCAAAAAAAAAAAAAAAAGAAAAAAAAGAAAAAAAGAAAAAGAAAAACCACTTTCAATTCCTTCCATTCTCATTCTTCTTCTCGCTCTTCCGCTAGTCGCCGAGGAGGGTCCAGATCTACCTCGCCCAAGATCGCGCGATGTCGGCGCCCCGCCGATGCTCGCCTCCGGTCGCCTGGTCGGAGGCTTGGCCGGTTGTCGCCGGTTGCCTGGTCGGCGCTCGCGCGAAGCTGGCCGATGCTCGCCTCTGGTTGCTTCCGATTGCCTGGTCACCGCTCGCCGCGGAGCTCGCTTCCAGTCGCCTGAGTCCGAGGACTTCACATTTTTCCAAAGCTCTTCCGATACACTTACCTGAGGCCTGTGGAGTCAGCCGCCCAAGTTTCGATTTGCACTTTACCATGGTCAGGGTTTTTCGGGGGAGCTCATGAACTTGGAATTTCTCAACGAAGGAAGAACGTATCCTCGGGACGTTCCCACTCTTGCCAATCGCTTCTTCGCCTCAAATTATAGCAGCGTCCAAAACGATTTAAGTTGTCGTTTCGATTCCCTGCAGGTTCTCCCATAGCAAATTCCCCGAAGACAACCCACGCCATGGCTGTATGCTTCTTTTTTCTTTCTCTAGAGTCCTTCCATTTTCATTCTTTTCTTGCACCTCGAATCCTAATTTACAAATAAAACTCGGAAATATCTGCCGTAAGTACTCGATTACGGGAGAAAAGTCAAAACATAATGCTGAAAGCTAAAAGGTTTTGTGCCTGGAGTACTAATTTGCATCTTTCCCCTAATGGTCTCAGCTGTCGGACAATGGATGTCAACGCAATTGTGGGACTCGCCAACAATGTCTTGAGTCTTGCTCCAAAGATCATCGATCTCAGCAGAGTCGAAGCGAATATGGATGCTCTGGAAATGAATATGGAAACGGTGTCAGCCAGGAAGGCTGACATAAGTTCCCAACTAGAGCAAGACGAGAGGAGACCGGGAAAGAAAAGGAAGAGAGAAGTTGACCGGTGGATGCAAAGAGCAGGATCGATGGAGGATCAAGTCCATGAGCTAGGACGAAAAGTTAGAGACGGGCATTTCCTTTCTCGTCTCATATTGGCGTATCAGGTGAGTGGCCTTGCGACTAAAGTGGACAAATTGCACGAGAAGGGTAGATTTGATACCGGTCTCACGCTGGATGTGAAACCGGCCCGAGGCTATGAACTACAACCAGGTGAACTAGTGGGACAAGCTTCTCAAACAAGAAGGGATGAGATCTGGGATTGCTTGATGAACGAAGAGGTGCTCCAAGTGGGTGTTTGGGGACAGGCAGGAGTGGGCAAAACCTTTCTTGCGAAGCATATACATGATCAGATAGTGCAAGATTGTTCAAGGTTCGATGGTGCTTGTCTGGTCACTGTATCGCAATCCGGCACTGTCGGTACAATACAAACTGAAATTGCGAACTATCTCGAACTAGATTTGACGAAGGTGGGCTGTGTTTACTGGGGCGCAAGACTGAAGGCGGCATTGCAGGGTAGGAGACTCCTCTTTATTTTGGATGACGTTGGGAAATATTACTCTTTGAAAGAAGTGGGTATAGCCCTAGGAAGAAATGGATGCAAATTAATCGTGACGTCGCGATCGAGGGATGTGTGCGAGCAAATGAATTGCCACGAGCTTGTCCATGTAGCAACTCCTCCCGAGGAGATATCTCAAGGGTTGGAAGCAGAAGTGTAAAAACTAGAATTAGACGGGTTGGGGAAGCTGGAAGTGGGGAGGTGTGGCGGTGGGTCTGAGGGCGTTGATGAATATGGCTGGGATGTTGGCGGGCAAGATCATCTGTGATTCCATTAAGCAACTCGGGATTTGCAGATGGTCCCAAGTTAGAGACGATTTTAGAACGATTTTAGAACCACCTCTCTTCATCATTTCCATTTAACATAACCCGTGATAGTGGAAATTTATATTTTCATTCTTTTCCTTTCTGTGCTATTGCAGCATTATGACAAGCTTGATGTTTTGACGAGAACTTACAGCCTAAAGGGTTTCTTTCTTCTTTTTTGCCTTTATTTCTTGGGGGAGTTATCTTGATGGCATATATGTTGACTGAGCTTAGACTGACAGCTGGGTAATCCACTAAATGACATTTCCTCTCTGCCTACTACTCATGTTCAAATTGGAGTGCTTTAAGTTTATGTTCAGCCCAAGTTCTCTTTTAAACTTATCGTGAAACTCCTCAAATGCTAACATGTTTGGGTGCACTGCACTTGGCATTAACCCCTCTTCATTTTTTTTAATTTATCCCCCTTTTGTCTGACTTCTGGAGTAATAACTAAATCCAATAATATAATGACTTCCTTTCAACTCTCGTCCTCTCTCACATGCTCTGCTCACCTTTATCCAACTCTATCTTTGGGAGAAGTGAAAGCGGATTCGAGCGAGATAATTACGAATTCTTCATAATTAATTACGGCAACGGTGAAAGAAGACCTTGGCGATCCTCCTTTGTATGCTACTTCTGACACAACTCTTAGAGAACTTTAACCGAAAGAAAAATGGTTTTGCACATAATCTACAAGAGTGATCAACTAAGAAAACAACCCAAAAGTGGTCCGAATGCCACTTAATGGCATCCATGTAATTAACAACGACAATAATGGGAGTAATTTATAGAGTCTAATTGGGAAGCATTCTTCTATAATCGGAGAATCAATCATTTTCCAATCTACAATCATTTCCTTGAAAAGGACCAAAGGTACACTAGCACCTATCTTGACTTTATGCACTGCAGAGAACCAGAAACCTATTATCAGAAGGTATTACCATCTAACACGATGCATTCGTAAGCCCCGTATGTTATAGATCGCCTGGACAAGAAGACAAAGCAAAGGATGACGCAAAATCAGAGCTCCCGTGTCTCTTGAATTTTCTCACCCTCAAGCCGAACAAGGCTAACTAACTTCGAGCAAGATGGAAGTGTGACATCTTTAGCTCACAATTACATATTAACTGAAGAAAAAAAAAGAACAAGAAAATTCCGTATACTTAGGACAAGTTCCTCTCTTGCATAAATGAATATATTTTATCATCTGCTGGAGTATCAACACCATAAGCCTCATGATCAACCTTTATCACCTGTATAAGTAAAAAGAAAATGAGCCGTGCAATTAGGATGCCGGAAAAAGAAATGGTTAGCTTTCTGTTCCATTCGTGACCCGTTTGGGATCCAGTAATGTTAGTATATGGAGTTTTTTGTCGGATGAAAGAATCCTAAAGAGTCACGAAAAGAAGTGATCGAAATTTTAGAAAGTATTTATCTTGAAGATGATACCCCCAACATGGAAAGAGATCTACTTTCTCATTTTAGCTGCAATTTACATGAGGAAATCCACAAAAAAATAGAAATTTTTACCAAATACTCTTAACTGCTAAGATGACATGGAAACATTGCATATATCGTTATTATTCAAAATGAAAAGAGTTATCTTTGATTATGCATTTAACCATTGGATCACAACTAATTGTGTTTTCAATATTTATTAATGAAAATGCATAATCATGTAATATGACCCTTAAAATATATTCGATAAATTTTAGTAGTTAATGGATTATTTTATTTATGTTTAATGTAATTATTTTATTAGTTATATAGTATTCATTTATCTGGAACACATTAGTTATAATGCTTTAGTGATGATTCTTTTTGGTTGATCCTTTAAAATCATATTATTTTTTAAACAGTGGGTATCGTGTCATATTCCTTTTATAGTGATTATTTTTTTCGATAAAGTGTTCATTTTAATAGGTAATTTATTGTTTATTTGCGATAATGTTCGTTCGTATATAAAATATGTATTATCTTGTTTTGATCATATTTATCTCGTTTGTTTGTCAAATATGGGCTATCAAGTCAAGAAATTTTTTGTTGAGACATTGAGATTATTTGTCGGTGAAATGCTTTGTCACATGGATTTTTATATACATTATTCAACTTACTTTGTTCTGATCAACTAAACAAGGTACAAATGATATCGAATGCAGGGCTTTATTCACATCAACTACAAAGTTATCAGAGTTCTGCTAGAGGTAGAGTTTTAATAATAAGAGTTATCAATAATTATGTGCTTCGCCATATTAATTTATGATAAATGCCCATGAGTATATAACCCTAAAAAAATTATTATTTTTGTTCTATAGACTTTTTGTAATAATCGATAACTTTTTTCTTTTAATTTCCTATAAGTTATTAATTAAAACATCTAATGTAGTTCTTTTTGTGATGAGGGATAATTTTTTTTTTTTTTTTGTCGGTCCTACTCTATTCCTACTCTATACTTACTCTCAGACTTTTGCCCTTCTTGAAACTTACGCGTCTCCACCCCATCTCCCCCTAAGAAAGTGGGGATTTGAACCCCTCACCTCCCCTTTCCCTTTCCATGTTGGAAGGGTGTCTCCACCCCATCCCCCCTAAGAAGGTGGGGATTTGAACCCCTCACATTGCCTTTCCATGTTGGAAGGGTGGCCATTAGGGCAAATCCCAGTGGTTTAGGGATAATTCTTTTAATAGGCCATACCCACGTACCCCGGCCAATGACCCGCCTGCCCCCCCTGCAACTTGCGTTGCAGGGGCTTCGATCCTGGGCCTCATCGGTGGACGTCACCAGGATCTACCAGCGGAGCCACCACTGCGGGTGGTATAGAGTCTGTTGTTTGATAAAAGATATTTCCACACTGTTAAATTCCTAGTAAGCATCTTACTGAGCACGGATTAAATTAATATTAATATTAATATTATTTATTTGTTATATATGGGCTATTATATTATGCAATAACTTCATATAATTTTTTATTTTCATTTAAAAAAAAGTTTAGAACTGAATTCGAACAATTATAATAGTCTTATGCCTTTTTTGATAAATTTTTTTAGAGGAAAATGTGATTCTCAGCCAAGAGAAAATCTTGATGGTCCACCACAGGCCGCGGACCTCCTTCCCCGAGCAAGCACCGGTGCTCGTCGATCGCGCTTCCTCCGCTGCCCCGCGATCCTGCGGAAGCCTCCATCCGGGCATCTCGATCTCTCGCCATCACCACGTGACGGGGCTAAAGGAGAAGAGCGCGCGCGCGGGGTCAAAGAGCTGGGAGCACTGGGCTTTTCGTCTCTTCTTTTTCCTGGGGGTCAAAAGAGAGGACAAGAATGATTGAGCGAAATAGATACAATCGGTGGTTTTGGTCAACGAAAAGTTTCGCTGGAAAGAAGAAAAAAGGGAGAACGTAAACGGTGGTGTGCGGAAGCTTAAGCCAAAAGAAAGGTTTTAAATAAAATAAATATCAAATAAAAGCCAAAGAGAAGAAGCGTAAGCAAGACGTTTCCTTCGTCCTTGTCAGCGAGAAAGCTTGGTCGGGATCAACACTCCATAATCGGTCGATCACATCTATATATATACACACACATATGTATATGTATATATGTAATATATTTATTACATATTTTAGGTATTTTCAATATATTTATAAAATTTCCTATTTAATAAAATTTTATTAGATAATGATGGAAGGAGAAAAAATAAATAAAAAAGAGAGAGGAAAAGATAAGAAAAATAAATGAAGTAGGCAAGAATATTGTGAGAGATTGTTATCATCTCTCTTTGGTTCATTTATGATGGGGAAATATCCATCTTTGTTATCGCGACTCATTAAATAATAGATAGGATATAGTAAAATCCATAAATTTCACATTCTATTCTATTTAGATCTAGATGACCAAATGGACATAAATGAATGATAAAACAATTGACATAGGATTAATTAGAAATGACACTAACTAGTAACTAGTAATGTACACTTTCATCACTTTTCGCATTCTCACAATCCTCATTGTTCAATTCGCTTGCTGACTTCCCTATTTCTTCTGATCTTCTTGTTAAAAGATTCTAAACGTTCCACATGCTGTACTGTCTTCTACCTCAACTTCCCCACGATACCTAGAAATTAACAGCGCATGTATATATTTCTCGTAATTGCAAAATCAAAGATAATAAATAAACCAACGTTGTATACACTATGTAGAGAACTTATTATTGGGTAGTTAACAGATACGCATATATCACGATAAAAAGCTTGGTGTCCTCTCACTGTGATCATTCGCTTAAAACCGCTAGAAACGTAGAACCAATTGTTCTTTCTTCAAGTGCTCTCCATAGCTGCCAAACAATAAATAATTTAGTTTAGAAAAACAAAGAAATATAAAAAAGATCAGTTCCTGCAACACGATAATCTATATAAATTTTAGTAGGTCTCGAGGTATTGAGGGTCATAGTAACTAAAAGAAGGATAGACCTTTTTAATTGAAATTACAATGACAAAGATAAACAACCTATTTCTTAAGAACTGAAGAATTCTTCAACAAATATATATTTCCTTCCTTCAGCAAATCTCGAAAACGTCGTGTAATGTTGTCCTTGATTGTACCATGGATGTATTATTGGAAATAACTCAATCAAAGCAAAATGCAAATTCAATTGACCAAAAAAATCTAAAATAAGAAAGAATGACAACTCACCTTCTCATGTAGAAGAACCATAATCACCAAATTTGTTCTTCATGGGACGAAAGTGGCAGATGAGCATGGTCCTGATGGTAGAGGTTATCTTTAATCTTCTTTTGCAACCTTCAAGTCCTCTAATACTGACTATTTGTCATCTTTCGTGGCTAAACAAATTGATCATGAGCAGCATACAATTCTATTGAAAAAGCCAATACAAACAACATAGTTCCAAAAAGGAAAAATTAAATTTGACTCCCACCTCTTTGTTTAACGCATGAAATTGGAATGAGGATTCATGATCTACAAAATAGTTGCTCTTGAGATGAATGATTTGATAATCCAAATAATCAATGTATAAAATGCGTGCAAGTGATATAAGTAATTGGAATTATACTCGATATTTATGGAATTAATGTTTACATTACATATAGATATTTGAAATAAAATCTTCATGTATAGAAAGTATACGCATACAAATTAAAAATTCCCAAAAATATGCACGATAATCTTTATATGATTGTCATTATGGAATATAACACTTTAAACATTTAATTTTTTTTCTTCAATTCTTCTTTTACTTTAAACATCTAATACTGTTTTCAAGCCAAGTTAATTCGATCGTGGTCTCATCTTTTCCCGCGTTTTCGTGCTTCCTCTGGGTAGAAAAATGTCAGGAAACAAAAAAGAAAGGAGAAGAAAAGAAGTTCCAGGAAGGTCTCGTACACCTCTTTTTCCTTGGTCAAATCTTGCGTCTCTCCCCTCGGTCGGAGAACATTGTCGCGTGTAGTTTTGCAACATATGAAAATGGGTTTTTACGCAATAATTAGTATTACCACAAAAAAGAGATTTCGCTTTTCAACCAGGACTCCGTTGTTCCATCAAAAATCGATAATTTTATTAAAATGATTGTCGAAAGCATTTAGAATTGATTAATTAACAGATAATAATATAATTATCAATAATAATTTATATGTAAATATTTTCATCATTAATAAAAATGCTTTTCATCAATCTATATTGATCTATATTAATAAGCGATGCAAGTAATTATTTTTATAGAAATCATTTTTGAATTATCGATTTTTCCTGAAACAAACGTATGGTGGTTATTTATTTGATTACCCGATTATCCTGTCTTCCAGAAAAGAGGGCATTAATCAACTAGTTTCTTACATGAAACCAACCATCTTGGGGATAAAAGATGCCACTGATGTGTGTGAACTGAAGATTTCGGCTATTTCCAAGAAGGTGGACGCGAAACTCTCGATGATGATCCCATCTGTCCGCCTCAACCATCTTCCAGGAAGGAGTTCCCCCGGAGACACCATGCCTCAAGAATTTCACTCCGCGCATTGAATTAAATGAGCCGTGCGTCTGCGAAGTTAACTCCGCGTCTGTTCGCTTCACCATTTTCCCCGACTTTGGCTTCTCTCTCTCGCAGCCATTCCTTCCTTTACTCTCCCTGTACTGTCTGTTAATTCCATTGTTGAATTAATCTCTGGTTGCGGTACTTCCTTCGGAGGATTATCGGCAAGCTCTTACCAGGTGAGACTGCTTTCGATTAGTGCAAATCCGGAGCTTTTTTTTCTTTTTTTCTTTTTATCTTTTTCTCTAGATGTTCCTGCGCTCTCCATGGAAATGGTACTGGTAAACTGTCGGGCCTCGTTTTCCTTGATTTATTTCACGCATCCTTCACACAAGGAACGAGAAGAAAATTGACATCCTGTGTTGTGTGAATTGTCTGTTCTCTCGTTTTGTAGATCTGTTAATTTATGAGCAAATTACCATGATACCATACATTGCTATATTTGTGTTTTCTTTTTTCTTTTCTTTTTTCGTTTCTTTTCTTTTCTTGCCAAAAGAATTGCTTCATTCCAATACACTTTTCAGCACAGAACAACCCTGTCAATGGGGGAAAGGCCTTAAAAGAATTGAGGTCGACATTAAATGAAATAGGCATTCACGGTTCCGACTCCAAATGGCCTTTTCCATGCCTTCTGAAAGCGTAATCATTTTACTTAATTTGGTTCTTCTCATTTAGTACAATTTTGTCTCTTACCACTTTTTGAAACACCAATTCTGTATTTCTATCTTTCGAGGGTGTTTTCTTTAGCATAGCCCTAAAACACATGTTAAGGCATGCATTCAAAATGTATGCGGCTACAATACGTGCATTCATTTCTAATTATTTACGAATGTTTTAATTTTTAGTTTCTTTTTACATTTTTATTTTATTTACTAACATCTTTTTATTTTGTTAATTCACTTTTCTTAATTTGATATGAAGTTTTATTCAAGTAGATATTTACGTGAATAGCTTAGATTTTTTATATGGGTGGGTATTTGTTTTCATAGGTTTGTATAAATAAGGATGTATTAAAATAATATGGGTCTCGTTGATATGGGTCTATTTGTGGTCAAACCGAGTAAGGATCACTAAAATGGTATTGTTAAAAAATGGGTCAATTCAGATTGCATAATTTTTTATCGACTATTGCATCGATTTGCACTAATAATAGGGATTAGCTCATGGGCCTGGAATTTCCCAAGAAAGAACGAACTTGTCCTTGAGACGTTCCCATTTGCCAATTGCTTCTTTGCCTCAATTTATAGCAGCACCAAAAGAGCATTAAGTTGTTGGTTTGAATTCCCGCAGTTTTTCCCCTAATTAATAGCAACTTTACCCTAATGCTACCTGCAGTCTTACAGTGGGAGCCGCCTATGGCATCGGTATTTTTCAAAAAGTCAGCGAGGTCCTTGGAATCAAAACGAAGATGGATGATCTGGAAATGAATATGCGAATCTTGTCAGCCAGGGAGGATGACGTGGGTAACCAATTAAAGCAGGAAGAGAGGAGACCGGGAAAGAAAAGGAAGAAAGAAGTTGAGTTGTGGATGCAAAGATTAGGATCGCTGAAGGATCAAGTCCACGACCTAGGACGCAAAGTTAAAGAAGGGCATTTCTTTTCTCATCTCTTGTTGAAGGATCAGGTGAGTGGCCTCGCGACTAAAGTGAAAAAATTTCATGACATGGGTAGGTTTGATCATGTTCTCACGCTAGATATGAGACCGGACCGTGGCCCTGAACTGCAACTAGGTGAGCGATCCCGAACAAATGAATCGACCCCTCTTCCCGACTGCCTTGAGCGATGCCCGACAAATGAATCGACCCTTTTTCACGACTGCCTCGACCATCCGCCTCCTTTGGAACTCGAAGGACGGGGATCTGGAGGCTCTGAACTCCACTTAAGTGAACAATCCCGGACAAATGAATTGACCCCTCTTCCCGAATGCCTCAATGATCTGCCTCTTTTGGAACTCGAAGGACTGCAATCTGGAGGCTCTGAACTACAACTAGGTGAGCAATCCCGAACAAATCAATGGACCCATCTTTGCGACTACCTCAACCTTCTGCCTCTTGGGGAACTCGAATTAGTGCGATTGTTCGAGAACCTGCATCTGATTCCTTGTAGAGGACCACGCCATTTCGAAGAACCGCCTGAACTGGATCCGACTTTTGGTAGTTCCCTTTCTACTCTTCCTCCTATCGCTGCAGCATCTCGACTAGGTTGATTTTCTAACAGGACTATTATGAAAGATTTGCTGAAATTTTTCTTGCTGTTTTCGTTAATATTTAGAGTATCTCTTGTCAATACATGTTAGTTACCACAATATATGGTATATCTCTTATAATTAGCTAGAGATATTTTGTAATTTTTTCTTTTCCTTTTCTATTAAAATACACGGTGGATATATGTTTGTATTGTACAATGAGTATTACAAGTAATTACAATTTCTCATGGTATTAGAGCAAAGTGTTTAAAACATATCAGACAAATCAACCCGCACCATTTGCAATGTGGCTGAAAAAAGCATCTCCAAAGAGGGTGATTGACCCTTTCTCACCATATTCTCTCAACACCTCGAACAAGCCCCGAAGTGTACTTGTTTCATATATGCTAACCCAAGATAATTAGGCAACATAATTGAAAGCAACAAGACACACATTGCAGGTGAAAAACAAACTTGATTACTCGATTGATCACTAGAGAATCCAATTCCAATGGCATTCAAATTTAAGGCTCGGCACATTGTAATTTCATGATAGTTTCATGGATTTTCAATTCCCTCAAAAAGAGTATACAACAAAGCGTGGCATATGCACAGGAAGCAAAGTTAACGTGGGACAAATTGAAGGAGAGATTCACCAAGGTAATGAATCTTGAATCTGTTGGAGAAAACTTCCTTGAGTGTTTTGAAGCTGACAAAACGTTTCCATCAGTCTAGTCTGAAGACTTGCGCACTCTTTCATCAAAGTCTGAAAACCGCCGAACTGCCAGATTCAAGATTCAAAGTCTATCCTCATTGACAGTTTCTAGACCGTCGAAGGTGACTTATCTAGAACTGAGTATTTCGTTAACGATTTGATTCTATCGACTGAAGAAGATCTCTCGGCTAGATATAGCAACTTGGAATCTATTATTCGTTTTGATTTCAATTTGGGTAATTTAGATCCGTTGATTGACGAAACATACTTGAAGATTCTACTTATGGAAACCTAGATCCTAATTGTATGGGCGAGCAGGATTGGTGAGCTATCGTCATATTTCTTAAATAACTCGAAATCTCCTTAATTGATTCTGTCCAATGGGTAGATTGGAAGAACTCCTTTGGTAAGTGCCAACGAGTGTGATGGCATGAAGGAGTATATAAGGAAGACGTTCCAGTTATTCGAGTGTGTGCGCGATAGAGAAATTCCAAAGTTTGAAGCTCCTTGTTCTTTGTCAATTTGATTGTTGAGCGTGAACTTGTACTCAAAAGAGAGTTTATACTTCTGTGATATCTTGAGGAAGTGTAGTAGAGTCTCTACACTGTGGAATCAAGGAAGAGCTATATTGTAACAACTCTTTTGATTCTTAGTGAAATCCAGCCAGTGGGCTGTCAGTGCGGAAGAGTGGACGTAGGCTTGGATTAAGCTGAACTACTATAAACCTTGTGTTCTTATTATCTTCCCTAATCTCTTTTACTTTGATTGTAACTCTATTTGATTATTAGAATTTAATTTCCTTTTCATAATCTATTGTTAAGTAGCGTTGGTTTAAAAGCAAAGTTATATATTTGACTCTGCAAAATTTGTTTTCGCACCTATTCACCCCCTCTAGGTACTCGTACTAGCTTTCACAATTAGTATCAGAGCCTGTGTACTCATTTAAGTTGAAGTGTTTTTACTTCAGAGTTAACGATCCATGGCTAGTATGTTGGCTCCAGGTCTGGTTGAAGGGCAAAACAATACCAGACCGCCTTATTTTGATGGAAAAGAATATAACATATGAAAAAACAAGATGAAGGCATTCCTAAGATCAAATGATTCTCTGAAATGGGACGTGGTAGACAAATGAATCATTTCTAAAGCTGCAACAGTCTCAGAAAGAGGAAAAGAAGCTGTTGAGTCTAGTGAAATGACTCAAGAAGAGATAACTAAGAGACAAGCTCTTGATGCAAAAGCAATTTATTCTTTATATTGTGCATTATCTCCTACTGAATATAACAGAATATCTTCTTATAAAACAGTTAAAGAAAATCTACGTGATAGATTGCACATCACCTATGAAGGAACCAATCGAGTGAAAGAAACCAGAATCAATATTCTGCTCGGTCAATATGAAGCATTCAAGATGAAACCGGGAGAATCTATCACTGACATGTTTGGAATCTATCATTGACGTGTTTAGTCGTTTTACAGAAATCGTGAATGGTCTTGAGTATCAAGGTCAACCAATCTCTGGACCTATGAAGGTTAACAAGTTACTGCGTGGATTGTCCAAAGATTGGAATCACATAAATACCTCAATAAGGGAGACACAAAGGATCATGCCACTCTCTATTGACAAATTGGTCGGCACTCTTCAGTCTTATGAAGTGGAGCAAATCAACGAAGATAAAGATCCTAAAGGTAAGAAATCCATTGCATTAAAATCTAATGATGATTTTGATGTCACAGATTCTGAAGATGATATGGACGATGAAGAGCTTGCTCTTATGATAAGAAGGTTCAGAAAATTGAACAGAACGGGAATAAGATTCAATCCAAAGAAACAAAGTTCTTAAAAGCTACAAAATAAATCAGCTGAGGATGATGAATCCAACAAGGATGTAGTCCGCTTTGAATGCAAGAAAAATGGACATATCAGACCCAACTGTTCCCTGTTGAAGAGAAAGAAAGGAAAAGCTGAGAAATATCGAAAGTCACTTAAAGCAGAAACTTGGAGTGATACCGAATGTGAGGAAAGTGATGATGATTATGCCAATATTTGTCTCATGGCACACTCAGAATCATATTCAAACTCTGAGACAGACTTAGACTCAGACAGTGAAATCGAGGTAAGTAATTTAAAAATTTATACTAAAGTCTCTAAATACATTGATAAATTGTGTCTTAGTCTCAAAACCTCTCTCAAAGGATTTCCGAACTTAAAAGGAAAATTCTGCATTGAAGCAACAGGAGATTGTTTGGAAAGAAAATGTCGAAAGCTTAGATAAAAGTGTTATTACTTTGAAAGAAAATGCAAACAATCTTTCAAAAGAAAATGCATTTTTGAAAAATGATATCTCAAGTATTTCTAAAAGGTTCTCTATAGGATATGAGAAATTAGAAAAGATTCTTTCAGCGCAAAGACCTTACTTCAACAAATCAGGTTTGGGAATGACTGTTGAAACCATTCCTCTAATTGATTTTCCCAAAGTAAAGGAAAGAATTAAACAAAGACCTACAAAAGATTCTTACAAAAATCATTTTCAAAAAGTTTTTGTAAAACCTATAGGCCGCAGTACTCTTAAATGTTTTAAGTGCAATAGCTCTAATCATTTTGAGAAAAAATGTCCTATGGTTAAGAAACCTGTTAAGAAGGTTTGGGCAAAGACCTTATATTACACTAACACCATTGGACCCAAGAAAATATGGGTACCAAAGAAAGCTTGAGTTTCTTTTCTAAATGCAGGTCACTATCAAGAAAAATGTTAAATGGTACGTGGATAATTGATGCTTAAGACATATGACAGGAGACTCAAATTGTTTCATAAAACTTGTGCAAGTTAATGGTGGAAAAGTCTCTTTTGGAGGAAATGGCAAAGGCAGGATTATAGGATACAGAACCGTAAAGATTGGAAGCCTCACGATTAGTAATGTTTCCTTAGTGGAAGGACTCAACTATAACTTGCTGAGTATCAGTCAGCTGTGCGACACAGGTTTTAAAATCAACTTTCAAGAAGGAATATGTTCAGGAACTAGTAAAGACTCATCTCAGACTTTCACGGGGTGAAGACATGGGAATATCTACCTCTTGGATATCAAACCAGATAAAGCCCAATGTCTAATCTCAATTCAAGAGGAAGCAAACTTATGGCACAGAAAACTTGGGCACATAAATATGAAGCAAATAGCAAAAATCTCAGCAAAGAAGCTTGTTCGTGGACTACCCAAACTGACATACCAAAAGTCTGATCTATGCACACCATGCGTGTTGAGAAAACAGGTAAGAAATTCATTCAAACCAATAAATTAAGTGTCCACTAATCGTGTACTGCAGCTCTTGCATATGGATCTCTTTGGAGCAACCAGAACTCAGAGCATTGGAGGTAAGAAATATTGCCTAGTAATTGTGGATGATTATTCACAATTCACTTGGGTATATTTCCTAGCAAGTAAGTCTGAAACTTTTTCTTATTTTATAAAATTTTATAAGAAAGTTCAAAATGAGAAAGGGTATGTTATTTCAAGTATATGGACAGACCATGGAGGTGAGTTTGAAAATCAAGACTTTGCTAAATTTTGTGATGAATATGGTTTTCAACATGTATTCTCCTCACCTTATACTCTAGAGCAAAAATGGAGTTGTGGAAAGGAAGAATAGATTGCTGTAGGAAATGGCTAGAACTCTTTTAATTGAAAGTAACATTTCCTCTCGTTTTTGGGCTGAAGTAGTTTCTATAGCGTGCTATATTATTAATAGAGTCTTCTTAAGGCCTATTTTGGAGAAAACTCCCTATGAGTTATTCAAAGGAAAGAAGCCAATTGTTTCCTATTTTCATGTGTTTGGATGCAAATATTTTATATTGAAAAATGCAAATGATTAAGTTGGTAAGTTTGAAGAAAAATCAGATGAAGGCATCTTCCTTGGATATTCAATTACAAGCAAAGCCTACGAGTATTCAACAAAAAAGACTCGATCTGTGGAGGAATTGATGAATGTCAAATTTCAAGACTTTATGCAAAATCAATCGATTCAGATTCAACTTGAAGAATTTGAACCTGCTCCAGACTCTTCAAAGTCTAAATCTCCAGAAGCAGCTCAGACTTCAGAAGACCAGTAATAAATGATCATTGAAGAATCAAATAAAGAAAAAAGATCAACAGTCTGACAAATCCACCAGCAACTGGAAGCACAAGTCTAGTCATCCCAAAGATCTCATTATTGGTGATATTAATGAAGGAATTCGCACAAGATCCAAAAGGCGTGAAGAGTCTAGTGCTGTGACTCTTATTTCAGAAATAGAACCCAAGAGCATAGAAGAAGCTTTAACTGATGAAAGCTGGATTAGAGCTATGCAAGAAGAACTCAGGCAATTCAGCATCAATGATGTCTAGGAATTCACTCTTAAACCAAAAGGCAAATCTATCATTAGAGCTAAATGTGTTTTTAGGAACAAAATGAACGAGAAAGGAAAGGTAGTAAGGAACAAAGCAAGACTCGTGGCCAAATGATATACGCAAGAAGAAGTGATAGACTATGATAAGACTTACGCACCAGTAGCAAGGTTAGAAACAATTAGGTTATTACTTGCTTTTGCTTGTTATAAGAATTTTAGGTTATTCCAAATGAATGTCAAAAGCGTTTTCTTAAATGGATTTATTCAAGAAGAAGTCTATGTGGAACAACCTCCCGGTTTTGAAGACCCAAGGAAACCAAACTCTGTATTCAGACTAAAAAAGGCTATATATGGTTTAAAGCAAGTACCTCGAGCTTGGTACGACAGACTAAGTAAGTTTTTAATCCAAAATGGCTTTGTTAAAGGTAAAGTAGATACTACACTGTTTATCAAAAGAGAAAGTAAAAGTTTTTTACTTGTTCAAATTTATGTTGATGATATTATTTTTGGATCTCCTAATGAAAATCTGTGCAAGAAATTCTCTAAGTCTATGCAGGATGAATTTGAAATGAGCATGATGGGTGAATTAACCTTCTTTCTCGAGCTTCAAGTGAAACAATTGAAGGAGGGAACTTTTATTCACCAAGAAAAATATGCTAAAGAACTTGTCAAAAAGTTTGGACTGAAGAATTGCAAAAAGACTGATATACCAATGTCAAGTTCCTTGAAGCTGGACAAAGATGAAGGATGAAAGAAAGTTGACCAGAAGCTATACAGGAGTATCATTAGTTTACTTCTTTATCTTACTACTTCTAGATCTGACATTCTGTTTAGTATTTGTATTTGTGCCAGATTTTAATTAGACACCAAAGAATCTCATTTAAGTACTGCAAAATGTATTATCAAAAACATTGCCTCAACCTCAAATTTAGGTCTCGGTATCCTAAAGAAGGAGATTTTACTTTTCTTGGATATTCGGATGTAGACCTAGCATGATGCGAGTTGATAAAAAGAGCATCTCGGGCACTGTCAATTGCTTGGTAATAGGACAGTATCTTGGTTTTTAAGAAAGCAAAGTACCGTAGTCCTTTCTACAGGAGAAGTAGAGTATGTAGATCTTGGAAGTTGTTGTTCACAAATTCTATGGATAAAACAACAGCTAAGAGACTTTGGAATTGAAGATTTGTGCACTGAGATCAAATGTGACAACACTAACGCAATCAATCTCACAAAGAATCCAATTCTCCACTCAAGAGTAAAGCATATAGAAATTCGACATCATTTCATTAGAGATCATGTGCAAAATGGAGAAGTCTTGATTTAGTTTATTGATTCAAAGAATCAATAGACATTTTTACAAAGCCTTTGGAGAAAAGTCAATTCGAGGTTATTCGTTTTAGACTCAATATTTTAAAGTCTGAAGAAGTTCAGACTCAGGGCTAAAAGTCTAAAGATACTCAAACTCTAACGATTAAGATTCTCGACTGTAAGATATTTTTTTTTGGATAAAATCTCGAAAATGTACGATCATCTATTAATCCGTAATTGATTGACGTTATATTCCACAATTTTCGTGATTATTGCAATTATTCCTTTTCGAAAAAAGAATTTTTTTTTTTGAAATGACGGTTATCTATTTATTTTTCAAAAAGGCAGTTATTTTTTGAAAATGCATGTTTATTTTTTTCCTTTTACATCGCTCCGTATGCCTCTTTTCGACTACTTTATATATTGTTGGTTTTTCTTGGTTTTACTAACAAAACCCTGAGAAAGCAGAGATCCTTAAATTCTCTTTTCTTCTCTTGTTTAATCCTCGAAAAGTTTTCACCTTTCTTATGAAACAAGCTTGGAATCTCTCAAAGACTGTGAAGAATGTCGTCTCAGAGAAAGTCTTCAAGGATCGCGAACAGGGGACCACAGAAAATGCGTGATGGTCCTATGCATTTTGATCTCACCGAGGAAGAGGAATCTCCTAGACAGTAGCAGAGCCCACAACATTCTCAGCAGCATCCATCCCCTCAATCTAGACCTCAGAATATTGATCATCGAACAGAGGAAGAAATCATCGAAGATGTAGAATCCGTAAGATCTCAAAAGCCCGCTTTTATTTTTAAACTTTACTCTGCCTTGAAGAAGGGTGGTACTCCCTTGAACTATATTGATGCATTCTTGAAAGAGAAAGGGTATTGAAATGAAACCCATTTTTTACGCACAATGGAACGATTGGGAATTGCCCCTGCGGGGTTAGCAGAAGAAGCATTTACAAATATCCCAAGCAATTCAAGTGTTGGAGGGCTAAGTCAACGTGATAGGAATGATGATGATAAAATGTACACTCACTTTAAGCCTAGAATGGGTGTTGTGGCTAATTTTTGAAGCAAAATGACAGATGTGTTTCGTTCGGAGGAACACAAGCGATTATACTCTAACTTGCCAAAGCGTGGGGTGATCAACTCTAGAAGTGTGGATTTTGATTTTCTTGATTCTCTGAATGTTAAGCTGCGAAAAAAATTCAATCTTCTTTAACTAGAACGGTTTTGTTCTGAGATGATAGAGGCTCATGCTGAACTCACCGCATACTTCTATTCTAATCTAAGTTTTTTGGATGCGAATAGATTCTCATTCAATGTTCAAGATCAGGACTATGTAGTTGACATGGACACATTGGCTGATGTGATTGGGGTAGAAAGATGGAAATTCCAACCAATCAATGTGTCTATTGGACGTGCAACGGTGGAGCTTGTTCGGGATGGAATGGCGGAATGACGAATTTCATATTTGAGGATGAATGCCTCAAATATTTTGCTTCAGAAGATAGTGATCAACTGCCTCAGACCTAAATCGACTTCGAACTGATGTTTCAAACTCGGAGGTAAAGCTGATGTATGCCATTAACACTGGCAAAAAGTTCTCTCTTCCACACTCAATCATGTTCCATATGTACAGAACAATGGTGAAAGATAAGGGCCAACTTCCTTACTCAGCACTTATCATTAAGTTATTAAGACATTTGAACATTCAGCATCCCAGGATTCTATATGTTCAAACCTGTGATCAAATGGTAGTGGGATTGAAAATGGTTTCCAAAATGCGTTTAAGGCTTTGGAGAGATTCAAGGAAAAAACCCTGCCAAGACTCACCCAGTCTCTTCGGCTGCAAAAAGGAAAATGAAGGAGCCCATGATTGCTCCATCTAGAAAAAGAAGAGCACTCATCTTGGAGGATGAAGAGGATGAGGATGATATCACAATTTCCGCGCTTGCATTGAAAACTTATGTCGTTCTGTTCTAGGAATAGAGGAGAGACAAGATCAAGACAGAGAGGAGTTCGAACACAGGAGTAGAGAGAGAGAGAGAATCAGTGGAAAAAGAAGCAGAGGAAGAAAGGACTGTGGAAGAAGAAGAAGGCATAGGTGAATAAGAGGAAACAGAGCATGAAGAGTACTTCTCATCGCTTGAAGGCAATGAAACAGAGGGAGTTGCTGAGAAAAGAGGTACATCTTCAATTGTTGTTACTAGTGAAGGTGTTAGTTGTTCACCTGCAGATCTAGAAGACATCTATGCCTCTCAATTTCCTAAGGAAGGCCATGAGGTTTCATCGCAAAATCTAAGTGATCATGCTGACTTGCCATCATCTACCAATACACCTACTGATCGTGCAGAAGCTAGCACTCAAACTGATAATTCAGCAGACTTTCACAGAGTGCTTGATGTTCTTATGGAGATGCGAGGACAAATTTATGTTATGGGATGCGAAGTTCAAAACTTGCAGAATGCAGGTCAAGCCTCTTCAGTTTCCTTGCATGATCAAATTCATACCCTTGCTCTTCAAGTTCAAGCAAATGCCAAAGATGAAGATGTGGCTCAACTGAAGGAAGATTTGAAAAAGCTGGAAAGGATTGTCTAGTCAATGGGAGATTTCCAGCTTGTTGTGTTCTAAAGCAATCTTAATTCCATTCTTTTTCGTCTCTACCTTTTTAATGTTAACAAAAAGGGGAGAGATGTTGTAGATTTGAGATTTAACTCTTGATTTTCTTTTTTGATTGACTTTACTTTTGTTTGGTTGTTTGGTTGTGATTTGGATTTGTATTTGGATTGTTTAATTGTTTGTTTATTTTAAGCACTATTGGTATTTCATGGCAAAGATAGTTGTTCATTTATAGAACTAACTTATTTCCTGTGGGTACAAATTTAAATGTTGTCATTGCTAAGCCAATTATTTTTTGTGAGATATACATATTTGCTAAGTATTGTTTTGCAGGTCAAAGATATCCAAATTTCTGGAGGAAAGTTTTGTCACTATCAAAAATGGGGAGATTGTTGGAGAAAAATTCCTTGAGTGCTTTGAAATTGACAAAACGTTTCCATCAGTCTAGTCTGAAGACTTGCAAACTCTTTCATCAAAGTCTGAAGACCGCCGGATCGCTAGACTCAAGATTCAAAGTCTATCGTCATTGACAGTTTCTAGACCGTTGAAGAAGACTTATCCAGAACTGAAGAAGATCTCTCGGCTAGATATAGCATCTTGGAATCTATTATTCGTTTTGATTTCAATTCGGGTAATTTAGATCCGTTGATTGATGAAGCATACTTGGAAGGTTCTACTTATGGAAACCTAGATCCTGATTGTATAGGCGAGCATGATTGGTGGGCTATCGTCATATTCCTTAAATAAGTTGAAATCTCCATAAATTGATTCTATCCAACGAGTAGATTGGAAGAGCTCATTTGGTAAGTGCCAACAGGTATGAAGGCATGGAGGAATATATAAGGAAGACGTTCTAGTTATTCGAGTGTGTGCGCGATAGAGAAATTCCAAAGTATGAAGCTCTTTGTTCTTTGTCAATTTGATTATTGACCGTGAACTTGTACTCAAAAGAGAGTTTATACTTTTGTGAGACCTTGAGGAAGTGTAGCAGAGTTTCTACACTGTGGAATCAAGGAAGAGCTATACTATAACAACTCTTTTGATTCTTAGTGAAATCCAGCCGGTGGGCTGTCAGTGCAGAAGAGTGGACGTAGGCTTGGATTAAGCCAAACCACTATAAACCTTATGTTCTTATTCTCTTTCCTAATCTCTTTTACTTTGATTGTAACTCTATTTGATTATTAGAGTCTAATTTCCTTGTCATAATCTATTGTTAAGCAGCGTTGGTTTAAAAGTAAAGTTATATATTTTACTCTACAAAATTTGTTTTCACGCTTATTCATCCCCTCTAGGTGCTTGTACTAGCTTTCACAGAATCCACAAGATCAAAGTTGAGATTGGGCCACTACAACAAGGAGAACTCTTGATCATGGAATATTTACACCAAATTGAAGGTCTTATGGGATGAACTCAATGATTATGATGAAATCCCAAAATGTAACTATGTTGCAACCACAAAGTACGTAAAGAAGAAAGAGGTGAAGAAGGTCCACCAATTTCTTATGAGCCTTAATTCCGAGATATATGGCAATGTTTGTTCTCAAACTCTCAACTTTAAGCCACTCCTATTCCTCGACAAGATCGTTCTGTTATTAGGAGGATTGCCAATTGTCAATTGTCCGAGGGAGGGAGAAGAAGATCAAGGCTGTTGCTTTCTCGGTTGGAAGAGCTGGTCCTAGGAAGGTATTGTTCGGGAAACCTAAAGTGAGAAGATCAGGCACAAGAGGAGTCATTACTAGGAGTTGATTGGATATCCTCAAAATTAGGATCCAAAGCGAGTTGGAAAGGCACGCAAAGGGAATACTCCCATAGCAATTGTACATTCCGCACAGATTAGCAATAGCGGTTTGGGCACTAGTGCAAATAGCAATCAAGGAGGTCCGGAAGGAACCAAGATAGTTGCAACAATGAGCAACTATCAATATTAGTATTTGATCAATCTACCGTATCTCGAGCTCGAGGTCAAAGTAGCCACAGTCACTTGAGCACAAGCTTGCGACATGGTGGCCGTATCTCGAGTTCACGACTTCAGTTACCTGAGGTCGAGCTTTGTGGCCATGGCGGCCACAAGCCTTGGGCTCGAGCTCTATGGCTGTGGAGCGCAAGAAAAAAGAAGAAGAAGAAAAGCAAGTGTAGAAGAGGAGAGAGGAGGAGGAGAGGGGCGAGACGGTGAGGGAGGAGGAAACTGTGATTGACAAGTGGGCCCGGGTGCAACATGTGTCACAAGGTGAATGACCTAATTTTTCGTTGAGTTGGCATCGGAGTTGAACCTAATATTTTCTAGAATATGTTCCGCAGTGTTCCCACAAACATTAGCACTTATCTTGACTCCGTGCACTGCAGAGAACCAGAACCTAATATTACAAGGTATCACCCATCTGCCACGATATGTTTGTAAGCCCTGTATAGTATGGATCATCTGGACAAGTAGATAACTCAACATTACCTAACGAAGCAAAGCATGACGCAAAACCAGTGCTCTCGTGTCCCTGGATTCTCTCACCTTCGAGCTGAACAAGGCTAACTAACTTTGAGCAAACTAAATTCTGACATCTGCAGCTTACTAAAGAGAACAAGAATATCCCGTATACTTAGGACAAGTTCCTTTCATGCATAAATGAGTCTAATTTTTCAACATCTGCTGGAGTATCAGCACCATGAGCCTCATGATCAATCTTTATCACCTGCATAAGTAAAAAGAAAATGAGCAGTGCAATCATAATGCCTGAAAAAGAAAGGGCTTGCTTTGTGCTCCATTCGTGACCCGTCTGAGATTCAATAATTTAGTAGACAGAGTTTTTGGTCGGATGAAAGTATCCTGAAGAGCCAAGAAGAAAAGTGACTAAAATTTTAGCAAGTACTTATCTGGAAGATAATTTCCCAACATGTTATGAGATCTGCTTCCTCATTTTAGCCTCAATTTATATGAGGAAATCCACAAAAATAGAGAAATGGCATCAAATACTCTTAACTAATAAGATGACATTGAGCATTGTTGGCTGATAAGTTTATATTTTGGCCACAAAAAAAAAAAGAAAACTGCCAAATTGTTACATCATCTTCATAACTACCAAAAGTCTACATTTTTCGTATCGTCCAAGCAGCTTGAGGATTTACTACTGATGAAAAGAGAAAGTAAAAAGTCCAGGATACCTCGATCCTATAACCATTCTCTAGAATTTCGTACTGTTCTAGATCTTCCTCAAGCTGGAGTGGGTAGGCTGGAGCTCTGGACATATCTTTAAAACTTCGAATCATAGTTCCGTGAGAGATCAGAAACAAAGATACATTGAAGCACACGATGAACACCTGTTCTCCCCAAACTTCAAGAAGCAAATTTAAAATCCTCTTAAATTCCATGATGAAGCAAATAGGGAAACTGTGGATTGACCTTCCCTGAAAGAATTGGGCTTATAGAAGAAAGATAAGAAAACAAAGGGCCCAAGTCCAAGTCACTTAAGCCCATTCTAAGTGTGTTCTTGTCCTTCAGCTTGCACGGAAGTGAATAAATGGTCAAAACAGATAATAAGAAGAAATGAAGAGAAAAGATCGTCAAAAGAAGGAAAAGGAGAAAACGAAGAAAAGAGGGAGAAATGTCTGTGCATACACGCGTCGGACGTCCCGAAAAGCCTAATCAACCTCATTTTGTAACGCCTTGCTGAGTATTTAAATGTACTATTTGTCTAATCGGAGTAATTTTCGAAGTTCAGTCATTAATCTGAAGTTTTGTCAATTTTGAATTGTGAAGATGGATTGAGAAGTTACTAAGCTATGGATTTTTGTAGAAATAATAGTTTATGGTGTTGTAGAGCCGTGGGATTTGATGAAAATCAACTCCAAAGTACAATTTGATTGAAATGAAATTATGAAGTTTAGCACGTGAGTTACACATAATAGACAATATGCATAAAGGACAAAGATGAATATTCGTTATAAATGAGTTTCTTCGTTAGCAAGTAGGTGTTGATTGGTCGACGAATCAACACAGTTTGATCGAGTCATTCGTTAGAGTAGTGTATTGCTTGGATTTTGATATCGTTTTTCAATTAATTGATATGAATACAAGTGTGTCGATTTGAGTAACTTTCGTAGATTGGTTTTTAGCTTTTGCAAGTGACTAGTATTATCTCTTTTTTGAATTTGTACACTCATAGTTTGAAAGTGATATAGTTTAGTTATATTATGAGTGTTTTTTTTGAAGGTTATGTTATATTATGAGTTAAGAAATAGCATTTTCGGTTGCATATGGATTGAACATTTACTACCATATTGTCTATTTGAAATGGCAAGATATCTTTTGGTTACAGTTTGACTTGACTGTCTGTAAATGAGCTACAAAACTTTTTATGAAAGAAACATGAAAATTTGTGACGACATGGTTAATGAAAGGTTTTATGTTTGATAATTTGAATCTAGAAAAAGTGATATGATTTGGTTATTGAACTTGAGTTTTGAAATGGATTTTGAATTGGATTATGGTTTATTGAAGAATGTTGTTAGTGGATAAAACTCAAGTTGCTATGATTAGAACCCATTGAGGGGGTAAATATGCATACAGTTGTTAGGACGTTATCCTAGGCCAAACCACCAGCTGATGTAACTAGAGACCTAGCCAAGGGGTAAACTTGGTCGCTTTTATCATGAACATTAATTGAGACCATAGTTAGATTTTGAGAATTAGATTAATCGATGAAATTGGCCATTAACGTTTGATTTGATTGAGGTTGATCAATGGAGTATACAAGTGATGGCTAATTTGTTATTGTTGATTGATCTTATACGTAAAATTTTTGTTGAAAATATATCATCCACTTTTTATATTTTATGTATATCGTATTTTGAATTTGAGATTCATGAGTTATGATATCAATTAATAAAGATGCATAGTAAATGTTTGATTTGCCTAAAAGAGATATATATTCACTAAGTTGTAATTGTTCATTCTATTTGTCTTACTTGTTTTTCAAATTTTTCAGCGAGCCATAAATAAGGCGAGAGCCTTTACTTTATTAGAATGATATTTTGATAGTGGGACTTTTTTGGGCATGAGTTGTAATATGGTATATGGTTACAATGAACTTTTGAGTTAGTTGTTAGTTGGAGATATATGTATTCTTTTGATGAATTATAAAAACTCTGGTACCATAATTAGATGGTTTTTTTTTTTTTTTTTTTTTTATCAAATATATGGATGTATATATACTTCAATATCAGGTTGATGACAATTATATTTGAGGTTGGTCCTTCGGGTGGAAGGATGGCTGTGCCATTGCCCATGTACTAGTAGAATTGGGGGTGTGATATTTCCAAACTTGTTTTATTAAGGGAGATGGATGCCATCTTGACAAACTATACATATAATTCTAAGAAATAGAGAGATGAGTGCAGAGTATCTATACTAAATCATAGTAGAGCATAAGGGTGATTATAGGGATAAAATGGAACTAACTCATTATCTATATTTAGTCCTCTAGAGAAGTAAAAGGCACAGCCACTATTATCCACAATACATTAAACGAGATTAGGATCGAATACATCTTTGGGTTTGAATAGGTAACTGCAGTGTTAAATACTGCATCTAGGACAGCTTGCAAATATCATAAGGGGAAATGGTTGAAGATACCTAGAAGAAGGTGACCCTAGAAGAAATGTTGTAGCTTTGAGAAATAAATTTTTTTAATATTCAATTACAGTGACATTGGAAGAGTTAGAAGAGGACACCTTCAATTATGAATGAAGAATCAATTTAAGCAGGTGGCAATAACCTTCCATAACATAGATGAAGTGACTTTTTTATTTATTTATTTTTTTTTATTTTTAATAGGGGGTGGGTGTTATGGCTGGATCAATCATCTAGAGGGGATAAATAGGTGATTATGTGGAAATGAAAGAATTTTAAAAAATATTTCAGCGAAATAACTTTTGGCGACAAAAAGCGAAGTGGTAAGATTTTACTGGTGTGCAATTTTGTTACAATAATTAAAAAGAGTAAGGGATAGAGAATTGCACACAAAAGATTATAGTGATTCGGCTTTTGCAAGCGTACGTCCACTCTCCCGTGCTAGAGCCTATTGGTTGGATTCCACTAAGAAGAAAGAATCAATTGAAGATTACAAGATTTGAGTTGTGAATACTAAAGCTCGTGTGTATAACTCCATACACACTCTCAACCTCTAAGTGATTACACAATTATGCTCATGAGACGAATGTATTTGATCACATGACACTCTTCAAACTTTGGAATTGAAAGCTTCAATTCTCTTGAAAAGAGATTGGTTCTTTTAGCTTCAAGACCTCCTCTTACACTTCTCTTAGTCCAAGCTGACCATTGGACATATCTCTAGGAGGATTATCCAGCAAATCTATCCGTTGGCCTAGTTCTTGTTAAGAAGGTCTAATTACTTTAAGATCAACGACGATGAAGCTTCCCATATACTCGCCGCCTATACAACAGCTCGGGCTTCCATAAGTCAAGTGACTTAGAAAGAATGAATCGCCTCAAGTCTAACATTCTAGGAAATGCAAATCTTTGAGAGATACTTTCCTTTGGAACTTCTTATAAATAAGGCAGGAAATCTAACCAATTGCTACTAGCCATTGCACAAGTATATTCCATCCTCCTAGCCATTTGACAGTATATATAAGGAAGGAGTTAGTTTCGCCACAACTTTGGTCCATACTAACAATGTCTGATCATATTTCATCAGACTTTTCACTTGAAATTATTTGTCATCAGAAACAAAGTTTTTTTAGTTTTGCCAATCTTTAAAATCACTTAGGAAATGTTTCCTTAACAATCTTCCCATTTTTAATGATGACAAAACTTATCCAAGAAAAACTTTTAATAAGAAAAAATTGAGATTTAAGTGGCTCTTAATTAAAGAAAAATTTAAATTGAGGGGCAATCAAACTATAAGAATATTTGTATTGAAATTTTTTTAGCAAGGCTCTTATAACGGATGCTCTAAATTTAAAAGATAACGGATAATAATATTTATAACCAATCCCATCAGCTTTTGCAATGCTCAGAGACTTTGAAAACCTGCAGAAATAATGTTAGTGCAATAAAATTCTCAAGTTTTGAGTTCTACTAGGCCATTTTCTCTCCTTTTTGTCAATAGTAAAAAAGATACTAGATCGTTCATAATATTATAGGCAAACCATAGTATGAAAGTTAGTCCTACAAGTTTAAACGCAAAAGCAATCCACAAACATTGCAAACCAAACTAAAAACAATCTAATCTTTTGAAAAATAAGCAATCATAGAAAGTTATTTAAAGAATGATGGTTGGTTTGGGTCAGGGTTTGGAATGAGAGAGGAAATTTTGTGTTCTTGAAGTAGTTGAATAAGAACATAGTATTGCATATTTTCAAGAGTCCACTCTATGTTCTTCATTCTCAAGTCCAACTTTTCAACTTGAGTTTTGAGGAATAGATTTAAACTCTTAAGCTCTTTCTCCATTTTATCATTGTGCTCCTTCATGCCGAGTAGAGTTTAGAGGAACAACCTATCTTCAGTACTATTAATCAGAGGAATATTTGTAGGGTTTACCTCTATTCCCAATTTCATCACCATGTTGATATCTTCTTATCTCTACTTATCAGCTTTAGACTCTCCCTCAATACTTGCAATTCCTTTGCCTTTATCCTAAATAACTTTGTCATTAGAAAGGTCAGCAGTAACATGTTGGGTTTGCTCACCAGCTATGTTAGCGATTTCGACAGGAATTTGAGGAAGATCATCGGTAGAGGCATCTACAGTTTCTAGAGCCATAGGAAAATCTTCAGCTATTTCGTCATGAACTTTCGAGGCATCTGGAAGATTATTAGCATCACCAGCCACTTCTCCAGGAACTTCTAGAACTTTGGGAACACCATCAACATCATCAGTTGCTTTTGTAGGGACTTCTAAAGCCTTTGGAATGTCATTAGCAACATTGGTGGTATATATGGGTATGTTCTCAACTAAAGGTTCCTTAGGATCTATAGGTAGATTTGCTTGATCATGCTCCCCCTAAATGGCTGCAACAAGCGGAGATGGATCGACTTCAAAGGTTTCTGTTCCATATTAGTGCCTTGATCTTCAGCGATGCTTTGTTCCTCAATAGTCTCCTAATATGCAGCACTATCCATAGGACTCTTGATCCTTATTCAGATCAACATCAACCATACTTGCACGATTTGGCTAACTTAAGAGGAACATTAGCCGTGTGGAATTGATATGCAATAGCCTCTTGCTGTTGGTTTTTAGCATGGGTTTTTTCCACCTGATCAGGAGTAGTCCTCGTCCTTATTTCTCTCTCAACATCATTGTCTTCATCAACATCATCATCATAATCAAGTTGATAAGTATTGATGATGTCATCTAAGTCTTCAGTATCTTCATCTAACTCCTCTAGCAGCTCTTCATCAAGTCTCTATAAGAAAGCTCGAGAGCTCTATCTTTGAGCAACAGTTTTTCTTTACTTGGTGGGGGTGGGAAGAAGGATATGGCACATCAACATCTACATCTACCTTTAGAAGTTTACATTTTGTATTCTTCCACCCTTTATCAATCAACTTGAAACTCATTTTCCTCATCATATGTTCGCCTATTTTCATTAGAGGTAGTTATATCTTGCTCAGCTTCCTTGGAATTTCGATTCTAAATGATGAAAAATCTTCATGATTAGAGAGCCATAGGGCAACTATCCCTTGTTTTTCAAGATAGTTCTATACATATGCAATAAGACAAGATGTGCTATAGAAAATGAGTGACTAGTCATGATTGCCCTTACTAGCTTAGCTTCATACTGAGAGACATCAATCTTTGAAGATCCCTTTGGTCTCAAACAATTGATGATAATTTTATGAAGAATAATTTGTCTCAAAGGAAACAAATGATGAGAGACATGAGATTTGTCATCTCTGGTGAAGTTAAGGATTCTAAAAAGAAGTCTATAAGTAACATAAGGATCAATATCTATAGCCTCAAATTTTGCCTCAAATTTTGAATACCTTACTCTTACGATTTTTGCTAAAACCTATGCTTGGAGCAAATAAGGCTTATTAAATACTGTAAACTCAATGGTATCAACTGAGTAAACCGAGATAGTTGAGTAAAAGTAAGCGATCAGTGTGGGATAAGTTGGGTATTTAGTAACACAGAGATCAGTTAAGCGTCGATCATGAAAAAACTAATTGATATGAATATCTATGGACTCAAAGAAGTTAAAATTGACAATTCTCTGATGTTTGATTCCTCTATTCATCAAAGTTTTGAAGTATTATTGGTGCTCCGCAAACTTGATAAACTCATATGCACAATTTGCATCAGGAACATATCCAGTAATTCTCCTTCTGAAATTAGCGTAAAAATTTTCATCATTATATTCCCTCCAACCATCATTATCAGCCCATTTTCTCTAGACAGATGTTTTAGCCACTTTTTCTTTCCCTTTTCTAGACTTTACACCACTAAAATCACCTGCACTAATAGGAGGCAAGCTTTTGATGGGATTAACGAACAACAACTCTAATGCTTCCTCACTTTTGAAAACATGTTTAGCCAACAGTCTAGAGATAGCATTTTCACTATTTCCTAAATTCTTAAGAGTAGTAATAATGGATCTCAACTGCAAATACTTAAAAGAAGTTTCCTTTTGAGTTGTACCTTCAATGTTGTTTAAGGAGTCGGACAAGTCAAAGAACTAAGGGCTTCCTTGTACTCTGGACTGTATAATCGCAATGCGATTTGATCTTTGTGATGCAGAAGGTTTGGGCTTTGACTTAGGTGTAGATTTTGGGGCCATGATTAAGAATTCAAAGTAATTTTTTTATTTTTATTTTTTATCTTTTTGCTAGAAGAGGGGAGTTGTAGGGAGATGTTTGCAGAGAGAGTTCTCGGGAGTTACCTGATGTATTGCCAAAAATACTCTTATCGCCAAAATTTGAAATCACAATAGTTGATCTACTCAACATTATCTAATGTCATTTCATCTGACGAAACATGTCTTAAACACTTGAAGGAAATGGATTAATAATTCCTAGTTTATCGCAAGTGAAATCAAAGACTTTCTTCTCAAGAGACTTTGTAAAGATATCAGCTAACTGAATCAATAAACTAAATGTTTACTTCATCATTGTTGACATGATCACATATGAAATGATGCTTGATTTCTATATACTTGACTCGGGAGTATAAGTTTGGATTTTTTGTCAGGTTGATGGCACTTGTATTATTGCATTTGATTGTTGTATTCAAGTCCTCGACTTCATAGTCCTTTAGCTGTTGCTTTATCCAAAAAAATTGGGTGCATTGACTTCCCAATGCGACGTACTCAGCTTCAGAGGTTCATAAGGCTATAGTTGATTGTTTTTTGGAGAATCGGGATACAAGTATGCTGCCTAGCAATTGACAAGTTCCAAAAGTGCTTTTCCTGTCAATCTTATATCCCACAAAATTAGTATTGGAACACCCAGACAAACACAAACTTTG
Organism: Eucalyptus dawsonii; assembly: GCA_016097615.1. NCBI lineage: Eukaryota > Viridiplantae > Streptophyta > Magnoliopsida > Myrtales > Myrtaceae > Eucalyptus > Eucalyptus dawsonii. The sequence goes on from CM027876.1 coordinate 16,628,476, forward strand.
ATCTCTTAGGATACCAGAGTCCTAGAGATGGTAAGTGTTAATAAGCTTAATAATCCTTTTAACTGCAGAAAGATGAGACTCTCTAGGGTATGATTAAAATCTAGTGCACATGCATACACTAAAAAGGATATTAAGTCTTGATATTGTGAGATAAAGTAAGGAGCCGATCATGCTTCTTTACAACTTCTGATCAACTTTTGTGTCATTGTCGTTCGTGTTGAGCATTGAGGAGTAAGACATAGGAGTCCCAATTCTTTTTTAATTTTCTATGTAAAACTTCTTCACCAGCTCTTTTGCATACTTTTCTTGGAAAATGGAAGTTCCTTTTGCCATTTGTTTGATTTGCAATTTGAGGAAAAAATTAATTTTCCCATCATGCGCATCTCAAAGTCATCCTACATTAACTTAACAAAATTCTTGCAAAGAGTCGTGTTTGGGGATTTAAAAATAATATCGTTGACATAGATTTGTCTGGCAAGATTTCCGATCGATCTGGGTGCCGGACCTTTGCCAAGGGCCTTTGCTATTGAAGTTTGACTCCTCGGCGCCCCTCCTCTTCCGTAGAAGCCTTTGCCTGGTATGGACTCATTCCTTGCAATGGTATTCCTGTAGTTGGGTTTTCGAGCTATTGTAAGGCTTTCTTCTGCATTATGGCGTCTTCTTCGGCTGACGTGGGAGGCCTCTTAAATGAGGCCCAACTTGGTTTTGGTAGTGTAAAGGGGCATAGCCCTTCTTCCCGTATACTTTTGGTTCCAGCTGCTGAACATCCAAGTCAAGCCTTTTCTCTCAAATTAGCCTCGGGTGCTGTGTCAGTAGAGAACTAGCAATGGTCGCATAAGTTGCCAGCTCGTGAAGGTCATTCTCAAGGCCGCAATCGTACGCGATCACCCTCCAAATGCCCTCAGGGCTCTATTCAACAACCCATAAGTTTGAGGCCTCCCCTTGCCCGTTCTTGGGCTAATGTGGCTCGCCTTGCTGCTAAGGGATATGACTTAACCTATATCTCTCCTACCTTTGTGGACAACAAGCCAGTTGTTAACTTATCGGAAGATGTGCTTGAGGCTAAGGATCCTAAATGGCATGAGTGCTTGATTGGGTATTTTCTGGGAAAAAAACTTCCTTTTTAGCTCACCGAACAAGCTTTGAAGCACACTTGGGGCCCAATGCTCATGGAGGTGATGCCCAATGATTGATGATTTTTCTTTTTTCATATCCCAGATCCTATTTTTTGTAGGAAGATTTTGGAAGAGGGGCCCCTAACAGTTGTAAGGGTACCCCTCATTCTACAACAATGAAAGCCACTCTTGAGTTGAAGAGAGACAATCAATCTTCGGTTCCGGTGTGGATTAGGTTAAAGAATATTCCTTTTGACTTGTGGTCGGCGCCGGCGATAAATGCAATTGCTAGTTACGTTGGCAAACCCCTCTATGTTGATCAACGCACGGAGCAAATGAGGTCGATTTCGTTTACTAGGGTGTGTGTAGAGATCCAAGAAAAATAGCCGAGGTGTACGTCGGTTGATGTGGTTTTGAATGGGGTGTCACGGTTCATTTCTATTGAATTTGAATGGAAGCCTATTGAATGCTTCAAGTGTGGCATTTTTGGCCACAAATGTGTGGGTTCCCTAGCCACCATTAGCCCGGAGAAGGATACGTAGCAAGTCCAGACTACTCCCGCCTCCTCGGTTCTGTCTAGCCTCCGTCCACGCCGGTGGCGTTGGAAGGTCTTGGAGAGCCCAAGCTAGTGTGGAAGCAGGTGAATGGAAAGAAGAAGAAGCCTCCTCTTCCAAAGGAAGGTCCTTCGTCCTAGCCGGTTAGCTCTAGTGATGAGGGGTGCTCTCTGAATTTGAATGCTGTTATTTTGGAGAAGGGCTTGCCCTTTACCTCTACTCATAAGGCACAGAGGGGACTCAAATCTCTCTTGAAGCAGGACGTCTCCATTCCTGCATCTGCGGATGATGCGTCCAGCCTAGCGGATGTCTTGGCTCCTGTTCTGCTCGGTCCTAGTAAGGAGATGGAGGGCTTAGACAACCTGATTAGAAGCTCAGAAGATGATATGCTTTCCCCGTGTCCTTTGCCGAAGGCTCATACGTTAGTAGGACGGTTGAGACCATGCAAGATAGGTTGCTCACCCTTGCTCTAGACCCACCCCCTTCTTCAACCTGTGCTCCAGCAACTAATCGGCGCAAGCCTTCTAAAAGGAGGTAACCTTCATCTTCCTTGCTGTTATATATATATATATATATACACACACACATATGTACATAGGATGTTGGAATATTAGGGGCCTTGTTGGCCCCACTAGACAAGCAGCGAAGTCGTAGCTTGGTTTCGTCATCGGTTGTTCTTGGTTGGCTTATTGGAGACAAAGGTTCCGCATAACATCTTCAATTCCATTTCTAAGAGATTGTTGAGGAATTGGTGCTAGCTAGCAAACTATGAGTACTCCCATCAAGGAAGGATTTGGGTTAGCTAGGATCCCTTCGCGTGAGCTTTGAAGCCTTCTCTCTAACTAACCAGGCAGTTCATGGTGATATAGCTAGTACGAGTACCTAGAGGGGGGTGAATAGGTATATAAATGATTTTTCTTGATAATTGCGCAATACTTAGACAGTTGAAGGGTTTGCTACAAATAATAATCAACGTAAGACGAGTAAAGAAAGAGAGAATTGAACACGCGGTTTATAGTGGTTTGGCTTGATTCAAGCCTACGTCCACTCTTCTCGCATTGATAGCCAATTGGCTGGATTCCACTATGAACAAAGAGATGTTACGGCGTTGATCTTCCTTGATTTCTAGGTGTAGATGATCTACCACACTCGCTCAAGGTATCACCAAGTATAGACACTCTCTGTGTATACAATTTCGCTCAAAATGTATCGACTAATAATCAAGGTCTTGAGACTACGGAATTTCTCTATCGATCACACACTCAAACAACTAGAACGTCTTCCTTTTTATACTCCTTTATGCCATCATACCCGTTGGCACTTTCCAAAGGAATTCCTCCAATCTACCCGTTGGACGGAATCAATTAAGAAGATTATTCGAGCTATTAAAGGAACTGACGATAGCCCATCAATCTGTTCGCCCATACAATCGGGATCTTGGTTTCCAAGAATAGAACATTCCAAGAATATTTCGTCGACCACCGGATCTTCAATTGATCTAGATACGAACAAAAGAATCCGTTATATTTATCAAACCAAGAGATCTTCTCGGAGGATATGATTAAATCCTCAACCATATACTTGACTTCTGGATTTCCTTCGTCCTTTGGATCAAAAAGGTTGTCAATGAGAATAGTCTTGAGTCTTGAGTCTTGAGTCTTGAGTCACGGTGATCGAAAGTCTTTGGACTTTAAATTAGGCAGTCTGCAAATATCGAGACTAGGCGGCGATAGAAACGTTTTGTCGCTTCAAAATATTCGGAAAGATTTCTCCAACAATCTCCCTCTTTTTGATGGTGACAAAACTTTCTGTAGATTTGAACAACTTTGACTTGCAAAAACATTTCTCAAGCAATATGGCTATCTCATAAAGATTAATAAAACAACCGAGACTACGCATCCACAGAAAATTGGTTAGTCTTTCATGAGTAATACCATATAACAACACTTGATATAAATGCAAACGGTCAAGTATCAAAATCCCTGACCAATTCAGTCAAATTCAAGTTCACACCCAAGTTCACTCAAGTCATAAAAAAAAACATAGCCACAAAAACAAACTTGAAGTCAAAGTTTAAAGTTGGTTGGTTGGTTGGTTCAAATTGCTTCTCCCCCTTTTTGTCATCATTAAAAAAGGTGAGAAAGGAGTCGAGTGCAGCAGGAATGCGCACGATCTAGAAATCTCCCATGGACTGGACTATGCCTTCTAGCCTCTTCAAGTCTTCCCTTAGCTGAGCTACCTCCTCTCCTTTGGCATTGGCTTGAAGTTGTAGAGCGAGGTCTTTCATTTTGTCCTCTAGGGTAACCGAAGATGCTTGTCCAACATTCTTTATGGCTTGAATTTCATAGTCCAGAGCATAGATTTGGCCCCGCATTTCCAGAAGAACATCAAGAATACGACGAAAATCTGCTGAATTGTCCGTCTGTGTACTTGCATTTGCTTTCTCAGATGGATTGAATGCAGACGATGGCGTTTCTGTATAATCTTGCAGATTTGGTGTTGACGTATCGTGTCCTTCTTCAGGCAATTGAGAAGCCTGAAACTCTTCTGGATCTGCTGGAGATTGTCTTAGACCTTCATTATTGGCAGCATGAGGTGTGGACCTTTCTTGCTCGCCAACTCCCCTGTCTCTAGGACATCAAAAGGGGAAGAGTGATGATCATTCTCTTACGTATCTTGATTCCCCTTCTCTCAGATTCAGCTGCAGACTTTTCTTTCTCTTTTTCTCCTTCTTCTTCAGCTTCTTTCTCATTCTCTCGCTGCTCTTCTTCTTCTACGATTTCTTGGCTTGCTCCTCTTCTTCTCTCTGTTTCTTCGATGTTACGTCGATTGAGGTACAAAACGTCGGGTCCTTATCAAGGCGGTGATTGTGAGATCTTCCTCCTCATCTTCATCCTCCAAGATGAGAGTTCTCTTCTTTTGGATGAGGCACCAATGGCCTCCTTCACTTTTCTCTTTGAAGCGGGAGCTTGGAGTCTTTACTCTGAATTTCTCCATTGCCTTGGAAAGTTCTTGCAGACGCATCTTCGTCAACATCTTCAAACCTACCACCATCTTATCGCACGGTTGAACACAAAGTGAATGTGGCGGTTCAATATTCATGTGTCGAAGATTTTGGTCACTAGACACTGGTAAGGCAATTGTCCCTTGTCCTTCGACATTGCTCGTACATGTGAAAGAGAATAGCGTGAGGGAGAGAGAACTTCTTTCACGAGTTGATTGCATACATCAATTTTGCCTCGGGAATTAGACATATCAGTCTTTGATGTAGACTTGGGCCTGATGCAATTGATCACAATTTTGTGCAGCACGATATTGATGGCATGCATCCTTGAATAGATGATTCTTCATTCTACATCTCTATCTTTGACAAGTTCCAATGAGGCACGAGCAACTGAGACTTTGATTGGTTGATAACGTCCTCGTTCAACTCCAATTATGTCCGCCAACATGTCCACGTCTACCACATAGTCTGGTCTCGAACACCGAATGATATTCTATTCGCATCTAAAAAGCCGAGATTCGAATAGAAGTATGCTGTCAATTGCGCATAACCGTACGTGGTATCGGTGCAAAATTGCTTAAGTTGAAGCAGATTGAACTTCTCCCTTAAGTTCACATTAACGGCATCCAAGAAATCAAAATCAACACTCCTAGGGTTTATCACCCCTCGTTTCAGTAGTCTGAAGAACAGATTCTCATGTTCCTTCGATTTAAACAACTCCATCCTTTTTCCCTTCACCTTCGCAGCAACACCCATTCGAGGTTGAAAATCACTGAACATTTTATCATCATCGTTCCCGTCAATTGAATTTGGTCCCGACATACGAGGTCACTTGGAATGTTCGCAAGTCTTCCTCGGCCTTTCCTTGGGAGCAATTCCCAAATCCTCCATTTTTTCTCCCGAAAGATATACTCATTCCCATAATTCTTATCTTTAAGAAAATCATCCACGTAGTTCAACGGAGTCCCAGTACTTTTCAACGCACGGTAAAGTTTGTAAATATAAGAGGGTTTTTGGACTCTTACAGGGTCTGCGTCCTTGATTATCTCTTCCTCCGGATGCTGACCCGCACCTTGTGGGGTAAATGGCGTTGAGTGACGTGGTGGAGAGTGAATCGGGCTCTGTTGCTGACTTGATAATTCTTCCTCTTCGGTGAGGTCGAAATGGGTAGGTCCCTCCTTCATTCTCTGTGGTCCCCTGTTCGCGATTCTTGAAGACTTCCTCGAAGAAGACATCCTTCCTTGTCGCTGAAAGATTCCTTTACTTGCTTTCCCAAGAAAAGATGACAACTTTCTCGAAGATGAACACGAAGTAGAAACCGGATTGGGAGGAGAATGCTTTTAGGGTTTTGAAGATTGGGTCAAAAAAAAACTGTATATATAACTCAGTTTTGAAAAGGAAGTTCAATCGGCACAAGGAAAGTGTACGAACACTTCTTTTTAAAATCATTAACTGCCAAATTTAATCATTTTGAAAAAGATGAGATTTCGTTTTTCACGGAGACTATAAAATAAGCGAGAACGAAAGATCGTACCTTTTCGAGTTTAGATAAAATAGCAACTTACGGTCTATATCCATGAATGTCGATCACGAGGATTTAGAGTGCGAGTTTAGAGTACGAGGTTGGTGAGTCTCAGACTTTAACTTCTTCAAGCTTCAAAATGTTAAGTCAGCAACGGATAAAATCGAATTGATTTTTCTCCAAAGGCTTTGTGAATATATCAGCTAGTTGACTTTTTGAATCAACAAATTGAATCGAGATTTCTCCATTTTGAATATGATCTCTAATGAAGTGATGTCGAATCTCTATATGCTTTGCTCTTGAATGAAGAATTGGATTTTTGGTGAGATTGATTGCGTGAAGTGTGTTGTCACATTTGATTTACGTGCATGAGTCTTCAATCAAAGTCTTGTAGCTGTTGTTTTATCCATAGAATTTGACGACGGCTTCAAAAGGCTACATACTCACATTGTTGTTGAGAGAGCTACGTTGCTTTGTTTCCTTGAAAACCAAGACAACTGTCTGCTTCCAAGCAACTAGCAAGTTCCTGAAGTACTTTTTCTATCGACTCTGCAGCCGACCAGATTTGCGTCTGAATATCCTAGAAAATTAAAGTCTCCCTTCTTAGGATACCAAAGACCAATGCTTGAAGATGAAGCAATGTATTTAATAATACGTTTTGCAGCACTGAGATGAGATTCTCTAGGATCTGATTGAAACCTAGCACATATGCAAACACTCAACAAAATGTCAGGTCTAGAAGCAGTAAGATAAAGAAGTGAACCAATGATGCTCCTGTACAGCTTTTGATCAACTTTCTTCCCTTCTTCATCTTTGTCTATCTTCAAAGAACTTGACATTGGTATATCGATCTTTGCAATTTTCCAATCCAAACCTTTTGACAAGATTATTAGCATATTTTTCTTGGTAAATGAAAGTTCCTTCCTTCAATTGCTTTACTTGAAGACCAAGAAAGAATGTTAATTCTCCCGTCATACTCATTTCAAACTCATCTGCATAGACTTAGAAAATTTCTTGCATAGATTTTCATTAGAGGATCCAAAATAATATCATCCACATATATTTGAACAAGTAAAAAGCTTTTGTTTTCCTTTTTGATAAATAAAGTAGTATCTACTTTATCTTTGACAAAACCATTCTGTAATAAGAACTTTTCAGTTTGTCGTACCAAGCTCGAGGTGCTTGCTTTAAACCATACAAGGCCTTTTTCAGTCTGAAGACTGAGTCTGGCTTCTTTGGGTCTTCAAACCCAGGTGGTTGTTCCACATAAACTTCCTCTTGGATAAATCCATTTAGGAAGGCACTTTTGATGTCCATTTGGAATAACCTGAAATTTTTATAACAAGCAAATGCAAGTAATAGTCGAATAACTTAACCTTGCTACGGAGCGTTAGTCTCATCATAGTCTATTCCTTCTTCTTGCGTGTATCCTTTGGTACGAGTCTTGCTTTATTTCGTACGACTTTTCCTTTTTCATTCATCTTGTTTCTGAACACCCATTTGGCTCTAATAACAGTTTTACCTTTTGGTTTAGATGTCAATTCCCAGACATCATTAATGTTGAACTGTTTGAGCTCTTCTTGCATATCTTCGATTCAGCTTTCATAAGATAAAGCTTCTTCTATGCTTTTTGGTTCAATTTCGAAAAAGAGAGTCACAGCACTAGACTCTTCACGTCTTTTGGATCTGGTGCGAATTCCTTCATTAATTTCGCCGATAATGAGATCTTTGGGATGATTTGGACTTATGCTTCCGATTACTGGTTGATTTGTCACTGGATGATGATCTCTTTCTTTATTTGAATCTTCATGAACATCTTGATCTGGTATTCAGTCGAGATATTTCTTGAGTTGTAAGCTTTGGAAGGTGCGGAGCGAGGTTCAGACTCTTCATCTTGATCTCGATTTGGATTCATCTTGCGTGAGTCTTGGAATTTGACATTCATTGACTCCTCCACCAGCGGCTCTTCTTGTTATAGACTACGTAGGCTTTGCTTGATGTAGAATATCCAAGGAAGATGCCTTCATCGATCTTTCTTCAAACTTACCAACTTGATCTTTTGCATTTTTCAATATAAAGCATTTGCAACCGAACACATGAAAGTATGAAACAATGGGCTTCTTACATTTGAATAATTCATAAGTTTTTTTCTTTCTAAAATAGGTCTTAGGAAGACTCATTGATGATATAGCATGCTGTTAAAATAGCTTCAGCCCAAAATCGTGAAGAAATTTTACTTTCAATTAAAAAGTTCTAGCCATTTCTTGAAGAGATCTATTCTTTCTTTCCACAACTCTATTTTGCTGAGGAGTATATGGAGAGGAGAACACATGCTTAAATCCAGATTCATCACACAATTTTGTAAAATCTTGATTTTCAAATTCACCTCCATGATCTGTTCTTATACTAGAGATAACACATCCTTTTTCATTTTGAACCTTTTTAGCAAAATTTTCAAAATACGAAAGGTTTAAAACGACTTGCAAGGAAATATACCCAAGTAAAGCGGAAGTAATCGTCCACAATTACTAGGCAATATTTCTTACCTCCAATACTCTAGGCCAGTTTGGTCCGAAGAGATCCATATGCGGCAAGCTTGTAGTACATGATTAGTAGAGACATGATTTATTGGCTTAAATGAATTTCTTACTGCTTTCCCAGAATACATGGTGTGCATGGATCGGACTTTTGGTATGGTAATTTGGGTAGACCTCGAACAAGCTGCTTTGATGAATTTTGGCTAATTGCTTCATGTTGACATGACCAAGTTTTCTGTGCCATAAGCTTGCTTCATCTTGAATTGAGATTAGGCATTGTGATTCATTTAATTTCATGTCTAAGAGGTAGATATTTCCATGTCTTCGACCCATGAAAGATTGGGTAGAGTCTTTGCGATTCGAGGCATATTCCTTCTTAAAGGAGATGGAAACATATCACACAATTAGCTAATCGAGAAGGTTATAGTTGAGTCCTTCCACTAGAAACATTGCTTATTGTGAGATTTCCAATTTTCACAGTTCCAAATCCACAATGTCTTCCTTCATTTCCAAATCGAAACTTTTCACCAAATGAAACTTTTCCACCATTTACTTGAACAAGCTTTATGAAGCAATTTGAGTCTCTGTCATGTGTCTTGAACATCCTTTGTCAAGATATCACTTTACCTTTTCTTGACGGAGACTACATTTAAAAGAGAGTCTCAAACTTTCTTTGGTACCCAAATTTTCTTGGGTCCTTTGGTGTTAGTAGGATAAACATTATTAGGCCATACTTTCTTAACAGGTTTCCAAACCATTGGATACTCTTTTTCAAAGTGATCCTGACTATTACACTTTGAACACCTGAGAACATTTCGACCTACGAGACTTTACAAAAACTTTCTTGAAATGATTTTTTGTAAGCTCTCTCGACGGTCTTTTCTTAATTCTTTCTTTTACTTTAGGAAAATCAATCAAGGAATTGATTTTTCTTAATTCTTTGTCATGCCTAGACCCCTGGACTTATTTTACAAAATAGTCTTTGAACTGAAAGAACTTTTCAAGTTTTTTCGGATCCTATCGAAAATTTCTTTGAAATATTTGATAAGTCAGTTTTAAAAAAGCATTTTCTTTCAAAAGATTATCTTCTTTTTCTTTAAGAGTAGAAATATTCAAGTCTAAACTTTTAACTCTTTCTTCTAAAATGTTTTCCTTTTGTTTTAGAGCTGAGTTTTCCTTTTTAAGTTCGGAAATTCTTTTGAGAGAAGTCTTAAGACTAAAACATAGTTCATCAATGTATTTAGAGACTTTGACAAGAATTTTAAAATCACTTACCTCAAATTCACTGTCTGAGTCTGATCCAGAATCTGAGTCTGAGTCTGAATGTGCCATCAGACATATGTTGGCATATTCATTATCACTTTCTTCACACTGTATCACTCCAGGGTTTTCGGCTTTGAGAGCTTTTCGAAACTTTTTCGACTTTTCCTCTTTCTTCTTCAAAAGAGACGGTTGGGTCGATGTGTCCCTTTTTCTTACATTAAAGAGACTACATCTTTGTTTGGTTCCTCATCATCAATGAGACTTGGTTTGCTGTCTTTGGAAACTTTGTTTCTTTGAGTTGAACATTCTTCATTTTCTATTCGGTTTATGAATCTTCTTATCATAAGCAAGCTCCTCATCGTCCATATCATCTTGAATCTGTATCATCAGAATCATCATTTGATTTTAATGCAATGGATTTCTTACCTCTTGGATCTTCGTCTTCATTAATTCGTTCCACTTTAGGCCGAAGAGTTCAATCGCATTCGTCGACAGAGATAGAGGCATAATTCTTTGCGTCTCTCTTATTGAAGTCTTTATATGATTCCAATCCTTGGAGAGTCCACCTTGTAGTAGCTTGTTCACCTTCATGGGATCAGAAATTTTTTGTCCTTGGTTCTCAAGACCATTGACAATATGTCAAAAAAACGACTAAACATGTCGAGTTATAGATTCTCTTGGTTTCATTTTGAAGGCTTCATATTGACCGAGGAGAATGTTGATTCTGGTCTCCTTTACTCGATCTATTCCTTCATAGGTGATATGTAATCTGTCCCATACTTCTTTTGCTGTAACACAAGAAGATATTATGTTATATTCAGTTGGTGACAAAGCACAATATAAAAAGTAAATTGCTTTTGCATCGAGTGCTTTGTCTCTTGTTTATCTCTTCTTTGAGTCATTCTAGTTGGTCTCAACAATTTCTTTCCCTCTTTTAGAGACTGATGCAGCTGTAGGAGTAATTCCTTTTTCTACAACGTCCCATTCCAGAGGATCCTTTGATCGTAGGAAAGCTTTCATCTTGTTCTTCCAGATGTTGTAATCCTTTCCATCAAGTAGAGTGGTGCTCTGGCATTGCTTTGCCCTTCCACTAGCCTTGGTGCTAGCATACTAGCCATGGATCTTTTACCCGAAGTAAAACACTTCAAATAAAGTAAGAACATGACCTCGATACCAATTGATATAGCTGACGAAAGTACCTAGAGGGGGTGAATAGGTATATAAAAGATTTTTCTTGATAATTGCACAATACTTAGACGGTTGAAGGATTTCGACAAATAATAATCAACGTAAGAGGCGAGTAAAGGAAAGAGAATTGAGCACGCGGTTTATAGTGGTTCGGCTTGATTGGCCTACGTCCACTCTTACCTTGTGACCGAGCCAAGTGGCTGGATTCCACTATGAACAAAGAGATGTTACGGCGTTGATCTTCCTTGATTTCCTAGGTGTAGATGATCTACCACACTCGCTCAAGGTATCACCAAGTATAGACACTCTCTGTGTATACAATTTCGCTCCAAATGTATCGACTAATAATCAAGTGCTTCGAGACTCTGGAATTTCTCTATCGATCATGCACTCAAACAACTAGAACGTCTTCCTTTTATACTCTTTTATGCCATCATACCGTTGGCACTTATCAAAGGAATTCCTCCAATCTACCCGTTGGACGGAATCAATTAAGATCATTCGAGCTATTAAAGGAACTTTGACGATAGCCCATCAATCCTCGTTTTGTCTGATCGGGATCTTGGTTTCCAAGAATAGAACATTCCAAGAATATTTCGTCGACCATCGGATCTTCATTGATCTGATACGAATAAAAGAATCCGTTATATTTATCCAACCAAAGAGATCTTCTCCAGAGAGGATAGGATTAAATCCTCAACCATATACTTCGACTCACGGATTTCCTTCGTCAACTGGATCGAAGAGCATCAATGAGAATAGTCTTGAGTCTTGAGTCTTGAGTCTTGGTCCACGGTGATCAGAAAGTCTTGAACAAACAGACAGTCCAAATATCTGAGACTAGGCGATAGAAACGTTTTTGTCGTACTGAAAATATTAGGAAAGATTTCTCGACACATGGGAATCTCAAGTTTTTGAACTCGGGGCTCTTTCTTTGTGTTTCAATAATTATGCGAGCATACCTTCATGTCCCGGAGGCCTCTTTGGGAGGACTTTATTCATAGGAGCACTACTACGGAATACACGTTGGCTGGTTATGGGGGACTTTAATGCTATAAATGATCCCTTTGACAAGTTAGGGGATCGAGACAACGATCTCGTGCTTTGATGAGTTCCGCCGGTGCTTAGATCGTATGAGCTAAACGACCTCGAGGTATGTTGGCTTTCGGTACACTGGACTACCTCTTACGGGTACTTCATAGGAGGCAAGGAAGATTGATAGAGTCCTTGTGAATGGATTGGAGCCAAGTTTTTCTATTCGGAAGCGTCTTTCCTAGCATTGAGGACTGATCATTCACCTATAGTGGTCAAGGTGGTGAACTCGGTGATTCGGAGAAACCTTTCAAGTTTTTCGATTTTTGGATGAAACATCCAGACTTTAAGACTATTGTTAAGCAAATTTGGGAGGATTCGGGGAGGCGTGCCCATGTACGTGCTTGTTTCAAGCTTAAGTCTCTTAAAAGTCGCCTCCAAGTCTCAACATCTCCGCTAGGACGTTAGAAGCGAGGGAGGTTTTAAAGTTCACTTAGATTGGCCTCCAGCAAGACCCCTCAAAGTGTTGAGTTTGCTGAGTTGGAGAAGATTCAACGCCGCACCTTCTTGGACCTTCGTTCCATGGAGGAGTCCTTTTATAGGCAAAGGCTAGAGTCGGAGTGGCTTAAAGAGGGGGACCATAATACAAAGTTCTTCCACCACTTTGTCAATAAGAGACAAATGAGAAATAGAGTCATCTCTCTAAGGACACTCTAGGTAACCAAATCATTAATCTACAGCTGGTCTAGTAGCATTTGTTGATTACTTCCAGAACCTCACGCCGCAAGTTGTGCAGGAAGGCCTTCGGTTCGGAGATCCATAAGGTCATCGGTGTCCTTTTATTTAACAACCAGATTAGCTCTTGCAGCGGCCCATCTCGACCTAGAGATTCAGGGGCACTCTTTTCATTAGCTCGGGTAAGGCCCCCTGGACCGAATGGCTTGCGCTGAATTCTTTAAGGAAAGGCTGGGACAGTGAGGACAATTGGTCATCAAGCAACCATGAGGAACTTCTTCACTTCGGGAAGGCTCTTAAAGGAGATCAACAATACCATTTTGGTTTTGGATGCTGAAAGTTCCCAATGCGATTATCTTGTCGATGATTACAAGCACATTGTCTCTGTTGTAATACTATATACAAGTGTATCACAAAGTTCTTAATAGGGTTGCCGTAGTGCTAGATGATGTAATAAGTCCTTTTCAAATTGCATTTGTTTAGGGCCGGTAGTCCGAGTGACAATATCCTTTTTTGGCTCGGGAACTCTTTTCTAGTTTCCACCTAGAGCCATATTCACATAAGTGTGCAATTAAGGGGATTTCGGAAATCCTATGACATAGTAGATTGAGACTTCCTTAGTGTTCTCCTTGTGTTTGGGTTTTCTCGGAACACCTTCTCAACTTATCATGACTTCGTGTCTGCCCGGACTTTTAAGTTTTCTATTGCTTATTTGAATGGGGAGTTACATGGGTTTGCTAGTGGTTGAGGCCTTTGGGAGGGTGATCCTATATCTCCTTTTTATTTACGTTGGTTATGGAGGTGCTCTCAGAGATCCTTGTTAAGTGCTCTTTGAAGCTGGACTTCAAATTCTATTGGAGATGCAAGGCTACCAGCCTCGCACCTTTTCTTTGCGGATGATGTCTTCTTGTTCTGTGAAGCCAATTTGCCTACGGTGACTCTCCTCAAAGAAGGCCTCAAACTTTCTCGGCTTGAGTGGGTTGCACCCGAACTTCGAACAAGAGTGAGATTTTCTTAGCGGGGGACTCGCTTTCCTTAAGGGATCAAATTCTTCTTGACCTTGGCTTCCATGAAGGGAACTTACCGATCTATCTCAGGAGTTCCAATTATTGTCGTCAGTTTTGGAAAGGCGGATTGCTGTACTCTTGTCGGTTGCAGCTTCAGTGAGGGTGCAATCTTGGACACATCATTTTCTATCATTTGCTGGCCGACTTCGGTTGATCGGGTTAGTCCTTCCTACTATCCAAGCCTAATGGGTGAGTTTTTTTATTCTACCTCCGGCTGTTGGACCCAGTTGAGCGTATCCTTAGACAATTCCTTTGGAAAGGGCCCCAGGGCGGAAGGGGGTGCCAAAGGTATCCCGGGATGATGTCGCACTCGAAGGAGGGAGGTCTTGGTATCAGAGGCTCTGCAATTGCTCAAAGCTGCCATGTTGAAGCATATTTGTCAGCTCTTGTTGCAGATAATGAGTCGTTGTGGTGCAAGTGGATCCACTCGTCTTTTTTGAAAAGTACAAACTTGAATTCGTTAAAAAGCCAATCTATTATTCACGAGCCAGGAAGAAGATCTTACAACTGGATGGAGATCGGGATGCCTTCTTTTGGAGAATAGGGGATGGCCTCCCTCTGTGTCACTTTGGTTTGGCGTTGGCACCCTAGAGGTCCTCTGAACTTTTTTTTTTTATTTTATAGATTCGCTCATCTATAGCTCCCGGCCTTTCTAGGCAGGCAACGGTGGCAAATTTTCTCGATGATGACCGGTATCGGGAGGGTGTTAGAGAATCGTGGGAGCACCCCGCTCCGACCTTGTCTCCACGATCCAGATTGTTTTTGTTGGAAGGAGAACTCGTTCAGCCGTTTTACAGTGCGACGGCTTAGGAGGCTATTAGCGGGAAGAGAGTCTGGTTTTTTTTGGCATGCGTTCATCGGAACAATGCCATCATGCCTCGGTACCAGGTTAACCTTTGGCTTATTGCCAAGCGCAAACTTCCTACCTGAGCTCTCCTTCTATCTTATGGTAGAATTGATAGTGGCTCCTGTGCTTTTTGCAATGATATGCTTGATTTTATTGATCATCTATTTTTTGGGTATCGTGTCCTGACGACATTGCTTTCTTTTAGGCGTCCATATGCAATCTTCCATGGTGCAACAGGTCTTGGGGTGAGAATCTCGGTGGGCCACTACCTAGCTCTCGGGGCAAGGATTTTTTATAAGTGTATTACCCTTTTCTTTTGGTGCACCTTTGTCATATTATTTGGAAGAACATGAACAACATACTCTTTAGAGAGGAGCCCTCTTACTATTCCGGCCATGAAGAACCGTCTCTTCAAAGTTTTTAAAGACAAGGCTGTACCTTTAGGATTGTGGAGGATTCTACAAGGAATAGGAGGTTGCAATAGTTGGGACTAGACTTGATTATCTTCTCTTACGGAGATCCGATCTGTCTAAGTTTACTTGATCGAGGGCTCTTGACGGTTGATTCTCTCCTCCCTTGCTTGGGTCATTGTATTTTGGTTGTATCTGGTTGACGGTTGTTCATGCCGTGCTGGTTTGCCGAGTTCTTCTAGTCTTGTAGCCTCTGGTTGCTTGGCTCTTTTACATCTCGGAATCCTTCCACTCATAATGATTCTACTCATCTTGAGTGTAAGTTTTGATGCGTGATCTCTTGTATGTATAGTTTGGTCATTCCCAAATATACTTCTTATTTCTGCAAATAAATAAATAAATAAATAAATTAGTACTAGCATTACATTTCTCAAGGCCATTACGGAAGCATAAAATTTGTTAACCTTTCATACTGCACGCTCAAGTAGCTTTGCTTTAGTAATGCAGGGCTTTCTTTAATTTGTAAACGTGATCAAATTTTATTGGTTTCTTACTGACACCTAAATTTTTGCATAAAAATGGGTTAATTTATACCCCCAACAAATAAAAATAAATTGCATAACATATAGTTTAGAAACATTTATTTTATTCCATTTTATTCCTTTTTGCATTAGACGACGGTGGCGTTGATACGACGTGAGATTTTTCACATATTCATGTGAGATTTTAAATGTATTCAGGTAATATACACCGAAAGGCATATCCTTGGGTAGAAAGGAAATTTTCGAATGGAATTTTTGAAAATACAAAAAAGAATATTGCGCGGGTGCATATATTTCAATGATATATTCAGGAATTATGCACAAGAAAAATTAGAAAAAAATATATGCCACAAAGATCTAAATTTTTTCCTATAAAAGGTCTTGTGTGCGTATAGACGAAGTGGAGCGAATTTGGAAGCAAAAAAATTTTCGAGAGGAAATTCGTGTGAAAAAGTCTTCATCCATCTTGGTCAAGAAAACCATTTCTCTTTTCTTTCTACGACAAGAAAAGGGGGAAGAGTGAGTAACGAAGAGAAGAGACAGAGGGTGACGTGCAACGAGGTGAGAGAAAAGAAAAAGAAAAAAAAAAAAGAAAAGAAAAAAGGAAAAGAGAAAAAGCAACCTTGATTCGTCTTCCTCGCGTGGCCTTCTGCACCCCTTGTCGGCCTCTGTCCGTGAGCACCCCACTAGCCACAGTCGGCTCGTGAGCACCCACACTAGCCACAGCCGGCAGGGTGCTGCGGGTCGGACCTCCGCCGTGCTCTTGCAACCCAACGCCGACAGCAGGAGCCTCCCGATCACCTCCATGTCTACGTGCCCCGCACCAGCTACGCCATAGCCAGCCACGACGCACAGTGCCATCATCCTCAACGCCTACAGCAGTTCGCCCTCTTTAGCATCTACCGTTCGTCTTGTTGCCTTTGTACGCCGGAGCTCCATCCACATTAACCCGCGCCGACTCCTCTGCCCATTGCTTATGTTCTCTGTTCCCCTTTGCGGGTCGCCATGCGCCCCTCCACGCCTAACAGCCCCGGTTTCACTCGTTAAAACACGTGCCCGACCAACGTCTGCAGCTCCGCCGTCCCACACCTCAGCCCACGTCGTCTCGACGCCGTCCATCCGACCTTTCCCTGACGCCGTAGCAACCCGTGAGCCAGCGTCTCCACGCAGAATCGTGAGTCTCTGCTGGCCCGCCATTGCTCGATTTGCAACGGTCGCCAGTCGACACCCGGAGCCCACATCGCCGGTCTGCTTGCCGCACCGCTCGGAGCTCGGCGCCGTCCCGCCAGCACCTTCACCCAGTCCAGTCTTTGTCCACCATCGGCGAGTTTTGAAGTAGCAAAGCCCGTCGCATGTGCCTGCCGGCCTTCGCCCAGCAACACCGCGCCACGAGCACCCCCAAATCCGTCGCGCCTTTACTAATCTTGTAACATCATCGCTTGGAGCCCGACGTCGCCGCGCCTCTACACCCATGGCTGCGCTGCTCGAGCTTCACCCTCGCCAGACGTTTCAACGCCCTTTGCCTGCCGTCGGCGATATACACCGAGCATCTCCGTCGCCGCGTCTTAGCCACGCCGCCATCGCCCGCTACACCTGCCCATCCCCTTTGTGGTCCACTGCGCCTACTCCTATCCCACGCCATCCTCCGAGTCCCCCTTAGGTGGTTTAGTTTTATCTTTAGTTATCATTTATTTTACTTTATTTTATTTATTTTTAGTTTAGTTATTTAAATCGGAACAATGGATGTCAATATGCATTTCATGAATCTTGTAGGCATTAACCGCAAGGGTTTTATCCAAACTTATTGTAATTATTAATTTGATCATAAAGACGTCGGATCATTTTTTTAGTTATATCGGTTTTTGGGTATTTTGGTAGTATTTTAATTGTTAAATAATTATAATTATTAATTTTGATCAGTAAGACTTCGGATTAGATTTTTAATTATTTTAAACATTTTTATATGTCGTGATGTTTAGGGTTAGATTAATCATTAATTTAACCCGTGAAACTACGTTATTTTTCGGTTATTTTAATCCTTTATTTGTTGAATATCTTGATTGTTTAGATGTAATGTTTATCTAATAATTGCTTGTCTTGGAAAAACACTAAAACATAAAAATAAAAAAAAATCAAAAAATTAAATCTTGCATTGAAATGTGTTGGTTTAGTAAATTAGGGTTGCATTTTAAATTTACACGTTTAGATGATTTTTTGAAATAGAATATGGTGGGATCAATATAACCTTTTAAAATAGGGTTTTAGATAAAGTTTGCATATCTTAATAATCCATTTTAAAAAATAGTTTTTCTAAGATAGGATAGGGTTTAAGTCAAATTAATTTACTAGAATAAATTAGAAAATTATTCCTTTTTAGGTAGTTTAATTAGTTCTTTTATTTATTATGAATTCTAATAAATAAATAAAAACAAAATATTAGGTGCATTTAGGTCATGTAGTTAAAGTGCATGCTTTAATTTTGAGATAAAAGAAAAACCCAAAAATTGCTTGCTTAGGTGTGTTTAATTTCTATTTTAAATGCAATTCGTTTGATTGAATGTTTAATAATGATTGAGCACTTCGTGTGATCACCTTATTTCATGATAGTGATTTAGGTTAAAATAAATCCATGCTGCTTGCAAAAACATTTTTGAAAATAGAATGAATGCAGAAAGGCATTTGAGAAATCTAAGCGTAACCAAATCCCCATATCCAAAGTCTTTGGTTCGTAGGAGTAAAGAATTCTCCAATTGTTTTCTTAGGTGTCTAATCGACCTACCATAAGCCCGAGTTAGTGGGCACTCCTGATAAATCCATATGCATGTAAAAAATTTGAACTAAGTCGTGAATTGGTGAGGGCTTGGGAGAGCCCGAGCTAAGTTTAAAAAGACTTAGTAACCCATTAGCCTAAATCTAGGTGGTGCACCCGGAATTTAGGTTGCGACAGCTTGGTGACTCTTCGGGACTTGTGTTAAAATACTTAGTGGACTTGGCCTTTTTTTCTTTTAAAAATGTTTTTGTTTGTAAAAGCGAGGATGCCCAGTACGTTTTCTAACATTTTTAAAGTGTTAAATGTTCTTCTTGCGGATGGGAGGTATAAATGGGTAGTCTTTACTAATCCTTGTCTTGTAGGGAAATATGTGGATGAATGATTTATTTTTCCTAATTAGAAGTGTTGTTTGCATTTTAATTGTTGTGCATGTTTATTGCATTTAGCACTATACTACTGCACACACAACTTGCTGCGGACACGGGCTGCGATAGGATTCTTAGGATGGTGTTGAGAAGGATGCTTACGCCCAAGCGAGACTGCTATGTAGATGTTGACATTCTCTTCCCCGAAAGTTTTCATGGTGTCGAATGTGTTTGTCCATATTCCTTGAGACTGCGTGATTATTGAGCATTCCATTCGAAGAAATTTGGAGTTAAGAGGACACGACACGTTAATGTGAGGCGCAGCGGTCAGATCAACCTCTTAGCTTCACTGTTAAGCCACCTAAGTAGAAATCGAGCCTCATCATGTGCATGTCTATGTGGTTGCCATTGATTTTCCTTGAGTGAAGTAAGTCTTCTATCCCTACATTATGCAATTTACTTTGTCATACTTTTGGTCCGTCATGACAATCTAGGTCAATCATTGATTTAATTCCTTTGTCAATTAGGAATGAAAAATTGCTATGCAATGAATCATTTGTTAAAAAAAAAAAAAAAAAAAACTTTGGAAATTTGTTTTCAATTCCTATCTTTATCGTTTTTATTAGGAAGTTTCAAATTTTGGCATTTTCTAATTCATGTTTAGGGGGAATTTAGTCCTTATATGGTGTCTATTTTTCCCTTATTTGTACGAACTTTTTATGAATAAAAAAAATGTGGAAATCGATTAGATTATTGTCATGGATTGACTCTCTATTTACATCATGCTTCATGTTCCCGTTCATTTGAATTAGGTGATTTACCATCCATCCATACACGATCGAGAGCTAAAATGACGGATCAAAACGGGTGTTGAACCGTATCATTGATATTGACAATGACATGAACAAGTGAATTACACACCTCCAAGTCAAGTTGATGAATTGTCTACTACTGTGGCTTGTCTCATCAAGCAAAAGTGTTGTGATGACATAGATACTCTATCTTCGGTGAGAAATTGCAACTGAAGAAGAAAGCCAAGAGAACTTTTGAATCGTCTCATTTTCATGAGGTGAAGAATGCGATGCTACCATGAAGAGACTAGTGACATATTTGGAAGAGGAAGAATGTCGACATGGAGGGTTTTGCATCGCAAAGACCAAGGAGGGTGAAGAACTCAAGCACACATGATTCATGGTCAGCAGTTTAACCCTTATTTAATTAGGGCATGTTGGTTGTACATTCATGTGTAGGAATTTTTATTGCTTTTTCATGGGTCGAACAATTTCTTCTGTTTTGCTTGAATATCACATTTTTCATTCCAATAAATGTAATTCGATTGATGAATATCAATAAAATTACAAGTTTTGTTTTGAGGATATGATGAGGTATACCAAACTAACCGGTGACGATATCCAACAAAGAAAAGAAAATATTATCGAAGGAGAATTTTGAGAACTGGTTCTTTATGCTTCCTCATCCAAAAAAATCCCAAAAATATATAATAAAAGAATCATTTTTGAAGCCATTTCCAAAAGCATGCATTAGGTTAACCATGTTTAATTTTCTGACTCATTTACTTCATGTTTCAAAGCATTTCTTTCTCGGTCTAATGAGAAAGCATCTGAAAAAGGCACACTAGGTTGCAATTGGCCCAATCAAGTTAAGGACACATTTCTAAAAGAGTTAATGTGATAGATTGGGAGCATGGCAGATTTTGTAGTGACCTGACTAAGATAAAATCTCGACCAAAGCCAAAAATGGATATTACATTTTGCTTTTACTATGATTTTGCATAGCATCATATTCATGCATGTTCTCTTGTGCAAGGGCAAAAGTGGATTTTTCAGTCTTGAATGATAGGGACAATCTAAAGACATCAACTGTTAGGCAATCCCATTGTGGAGAAATCCTCGAATGAGTACTTAAAACTATTTTTTTTATGTGGAAACTGTTTGTTTTGGAATTGACAATTTTTCATGCCTAAAGCGTTGAGCTCTTTTGAAAAGATTTTGTATAATAACTCTTACATGTTTTGTCCACCAATTCCTTTAAGGAATATCACGGTGGACTAATTTAATGAATGCTGTGAAATAAATTGAACATACTAAATGAGAAGAAGTGGGGATGACAGCAAACCTTATCAATACACAGTCCTTACTTATACACTTGTGAGGGTGAGTGTAGGAAAGTTCGTATCCACAAGGTAAGAGTTTTTTCGCAAAAGGTACGACAACGGAAATGATGATGGGCAGTTTATTTCTTTATCCAAAAACACTACAGGTGATCCATTGCTTAACTCTTTTAAGCCTCATATACTTATAGAGATTTTTTTCAAATTACCCTATCAAGAACCACTCCATATCGAGGCAAATTGGAGGGTAAAAACGGCACCATAAGGTGGAGAAAATGGAAATAAGTTTTCTTGCTCTCACTTTTGCATCAATCTTCAAGTCATGCCATTACACTGAATCCATGTGGGTAATTTAAGTGCCTTAGGATGATGAAGATCATTTCTTTCTCTATCCTACATACTTATATCCTTTGCATAGCCCACTTGAGCCTACAATTTCATTTTTTTAAACCCAGTTGATGATCACTCCCCACCTTTGGGCAAGAGATGAGATAAGATCCTTGAAAGTTTGAGTGTCATTTAAAGTATAATTCTTTGACGCATGCATTGTGCACAATAATTGAAATCAAAAAAATAGAACTAAGGGGCATGAAAAAAGCAGTGTGCTTAGTAAAAGCAAGGCCAATGCCCATGAAAAAGAAGAAAAAATGCATGAAAACTAGGAGCATGAAAAAGCGGTATGCTTGATAAAAGCAAAGCCGATGCCCAGAGATAAAAATGAAAAAAAAATCAAGAGAGGTGACTATCAATTGTAAAGGGGTTGCATCCCTCAGGAGCAGCATTCAAAGAACACAAATACCAGCTTTAGGTTAGTGGAGCACATTGCCAAGACAATCCCTGGTGAAAAAGAATCGGTGGCAATGCCAAGATGATCATCAGCTCTCACCTTTGCACATCTTTAAGCCTAATGATTCTTTCGTTTTCAACCCATAAACCCAGCCTACGTTATGTCCTTTGCAAAAGTCTCTTTTGATTATGGCAGTTGAATTAACGAGAATTTATATGTTTATGTGGCTCGAAAAAGTGTGGGCATGATTATTTTCTTTCTCATTTTGCAGGATTTCTTGACTTGTAAACGGAGATGATTACAGGATTGTTTTTTCAATAGCCTTGACTCAAAAGTCCCTTGGTTAAGCCATTGACCAAGCCCGCATTATGGTCCCTTGTTAAAGACCTCTCAGTTGGTAAGGTCGTATCGCCTTGCGAGAATACTCGGATCTGTCGATATGATGAGATGGAGTGATTATGATAAATAGCTCTTCTAAATGAGAGTAAGTGAAAATCCTTTCTAATTGAAAGTCTCTCATTTAGTATATTTTTAAAATTCATGTCATAAGTGAAAATTGTCTTGAACGATAATTCTCTTGGAAATTTGGGTGATGCAAAAGTCATTATGCATGAACCCCGGTGAATTGATAAAAGCTTCAATAGATTTTGAAGTGTGCATTCAAGAATAGCCTTAATTGCTTATTTCTTTGGTGGAGGCATTTTTGCTCTAATCATGTCTAATACATAATGCTTTTTCTTAAAGACCCAAAAGCTTCGACATTCATAGGTTCCTTCAGCTTGCCTCCATGATAGGGGAGATGAAATCATCACAAACATTCAAGGTGCATCCCTGATGTTCCAAAATTTATTTCCTACCAGGAGGTGAGAGGCCTCCACAAGATATCTAAGTTCCAGGAAGACATATCCCCAAGAATCAAAGATATCACCACCAAGTATATCTCTACCCATTCTTGACACTTAACTTGGTCAAGTTGTCCCTTTTATATTGATTCAGCATGTTTTCAAGCCCAAAGTCCCTTTCATCGGCTAAGTGATGCTTCCGTAGTCTGGTGTCCTTTAAATTGAACTTTGGTGTGCTTTCGTAGCCCAAAGTCCCTTTCATCAACCCGGCGTGCTTCTACATGTGCAGGTGTCTTTTATATTGACTTGACGTGTACTTTTGTGGCAGAGAATCCCTTTCATCGACCGGCATTGCTTCCGTAAGCCAAATTGTCACTATATTGACCCTAACGTGCTTTCATAGCCCGGGAGTCCCTTTATATTGGTAGGCGTGCTTTAGTAGCCTAAAGTCCTTTATATTAACCTGTAGTGCTTTGGCAGCTAGAGTCATTTTTATCAAATCGGCGTGCTTACGTAGCCCAAGTTCCTCTTAATCAACACTCGATTGAGCTGTCCCCAAGATTTTTTTCCTAGATTTAGTCGATTAAGGCGGCCAGAAGAAGGTTTAGGTCCTAGTCGATGATCTGCATTTGTCAAATTTGGGCGACCGACGAAAGGTTCAAGTCCTAGCCAAGCAAAATCTTAGTTTAGGCGGCCGTGGAGATGGTACCGGGTCCTAGACAACATTCAAGCGACCGTAGAATGGTACGGGTCTTGAAAGGTGAATCCCATCTATTTCCCAATTCAGCCAACCGTAAAATGGTATAGGTCATGGAAAATCAATTTATTCGTCAAAGCGATCGTAAGATACGGTTCTAGACATAACCAAACACTGCCATATTGGGTGAGCCGTAGAAAGTACGGGTCTGGGAAAGCGTGATCTCTTTGCAAAGCTGTGTTACTATTTTGGACGACCGTAGAATGGTGAGGTCTTGGACATGTAACACTGATTATCTCGAATTACTCTATCCTCCTTAAAGGTAAGTTAATCCAGATAGGTTTCTTTATCATTTGCATTAGCATTTCCATGCATCATATAAATTGCATTCAAAAATGGAATTCATTTTCTAACAAAAAATCATTCATTTCATGCCCATAATCAAAATTAGGTCTCAATTTATCTTTGAAGGCAACCTCAAGCTCACCTTCAAAGAGGGTATGTTGACACATAAATTTTTGCATAAAAATGGGTTATTTTTATCCCAAAAAGTAAAAATAAATTGCATAACATATAGTTTAGAAAAATTTATTTTATTCCATTTTATTCATTTTTTGCATTGAGCCGATGGTGACATTGATACGACGTGAGATTTTTCACATATTCATGTGAGATTTTCACGTATTCGAGTAATATACGGTGAGAAGTATATGCTTGGGTAGAAAGGAAATTTTCGAATGGAATATTTGAAAAATACAAACAAGAATATTGCGCGAGTGCATATATTTCAATGATATATTCAGGGGATTATGCACAAGCAAAATTGGAAAATATATATGCCACAAAGATCTAAATTTTTGCCTACAAAAGGTGTTGTGCGCGTACGAATGAGTGGAGCGAATTCGGAAGCAAAAAAATTTTCGAGAGGAAATTCGTGTGAGAAAATTCTTCGTCCATCTTGGTCAAAGAAAAACCATTTCTCTTTTCTTTCTCGACAAAAGAGAAAAAGGGAAAAAGTGAGTAGAAGAGAAGAGAGGGGTGACGTGCGACGAGGTGAGAGAAAAAAAAAAGAAAAAGAGAAAGAAAAAAGGAAAAGAGAAAAAGTAGCAACAATTCGTCTTCCTCGCATGGGCGTCTGCGCCCCCTTGCCGCCTCTATCCACGAGCACCCACGCTAGCCCCATCGTCGATGCTCCACGGTCGGGCCTCCGCCGTGCTCCGGTGCCACCCAACGCCGGCAACAGAGCCTTCGATCACCTCCGCATCTCTGTGCCCGCACCAGGCTGCGCCCATAGCCAGCCCACGC